>BMAW01027401.1:293508-323104 GCA_019974015.1 Nephila pilipes | reverse complement strand
AAACATATGCATAGTATACCATGGTTCTATTTTTTTAAAAATCATCCCATCAGGTTCATTAATTAACTAATCAGCAGTTTCATCTTACGCATGACATGGTTCAAGTCGAATACATAAGGTCTTACAATTTATTAATTTGTGGAGTCTTTCTTTAAACTGTTTGCCACTTTCTCATTATGTCATAGGATGGCAAGATCCATTTACACTTTCTCATCTGGCTAAGAGGGGGCGCGTTGGAACAGCTAATTTCTTCATGCAAATTACAACTATTCTGCAAGTGCGCCGGTGGTTCTAGTATTTGTATTCTTGCAACTATGGGATGAATTGAGCAGAAGAGAAAAATTAGTTCTTGCCTTGCTGATCAAATGCTGTCCTCGTAATCTGACTACTATCCTCCTCCATTCCTCAACCTGTGTGAATTCCCTTTTCTCCATTGACAGCCCAACTGAGTTCATCCTGTATCAGTAAAAGACAGTTTTCACCAGAAGATTCATAGTTCTCGCTTCTCAACTAGCTAGAGCTCTTTGCGGCTTTCTTGTAAACTAGAATATTACTTATTTTCAAGACATTGAAGATAATCGGTAGTAGTTCATCACTACGTTCCTTCTAGCATCATAACTTTGTGATGCAAGTTATATCACTTTCTGTTAGATATCAGCTATTAAATTTTGAAATATTAGTATTAATTTTATTGTTGTTCTAGTTGGAGCAAGTAATATTCTTACACACAATTCTAACTTAAATGATAAATAAATATTGATATTTTAAATATTAAGTTATCCTGGATCATTTGTAACCTACTGATCAGAGTCAGTTGAAGTTGGTATATGCTTATGCACTTAATTCCCATTCAAATTCTTTGAATTCGTGATTTGTTCTCTTAAAAAAGTAATTTCGTTCCTTAAAAAAGTAATGAATTAATTAAAAGGGGATTTTAAGCAAATTTCTTGTAAGAATCTGAAATATTCCAGTTTCATTTTCCGGATCTGGGATTTTAAGCCTTCAACTTACCTTACTTTATCGATCATCAGCTACGATTCAATAATCAGTTCTCATTTGAAGCGATTTTCGTTCCCAACTTTATATTCGGGTACATTTATTAGTCTTAGCTTCTTCACTTAAAAGATTATTTTCCTTTTAAGAAAAAAAATTTATATTTTAATTTTTAAATTCTGGAATATTAACTGACGAGTTAAATTTTAGTTCAACTTTTGAGGTAAGTTTGTAAAAAGACTTTCATATCCTCTCAAGTCTGCAATTACTAACTTTGCAAGGGTTGAACAGATATAATAAGGCAGGTATCTTAGTTTCAAGCATGAATAGTTCCAAAACACTAAATCAGTACCATCCTATATATTAGATTTACTGTATATAGTCGTATAGGTGAAGATACTTTTGAATTAGATATACAGTGGGTACAGCAGAGCTTTAAGGAAAAATAATGTTTTGTGAAACAATGATTGCGGACAACTATGATTGTTGTCCAAAACTGAAACAAAGCTCTTGCTAGAAAAATGTTTATTGAGTAATACTTGTTTTAATGATATAGTAATATCTGGAAATAATGTTAAACAACCATTAAATATAGTTGATGGTGACTTTTAGGGCCTTTGTGTTTTACTTGAATACTCCTGATTTCGTTGATTGTATGAAGTGATCGAAAAAACGAACCCCCACTTTTTGATGCAATTAGAAGAGGATAATTATGTAAATTTAAATTCATCAGAATTTGGATGAGGATTGAAAAAGTGCAATTTATCTAAGAAGGGGAGGATAGGGTGCTGTAATAAAAAAGAAAGGGTTTTTACATTGAACGAAAATTAACTAGATTTAGAGAGACGTTTATAGTTCTTTAGAAAAAATAATTTCAAATTCAATTCTAATGTTTAAATGAATGCTTCCAAATTTTTTAATGGATCACAGGAAGTTTTAGTAAATGTAAGGATGTGAAAATAATGTTAAAGAATATTTCAATTAACTTAAACACATATAAGGTTTTAATTTAATTTATTAAAGATACAATTTTCCAAATCTTTGGATTAAATGTGCTTTCTAGTGTGTCTCATTAATGAATTATTCACCAGAAACTGGAATCAAAATAAACATCAGACTCTTTTAAAATGAAACATCGATTGTTTTTCGTGCTGCCATCTGTTGAAATTTGCAGAGACAAATATAAACTTTTATTTTGTGGGTCAAGTTAATATTATAAATTTTCTACTCATGTAAAATTCAGGAGAATTTTTTTAATATCGATCAAATTAAATATCGAAATATATGTTTTCTCAGAATTTAGAATTTAAGTATTAGATTCTTTTGAATCTTGGAAAATTGCATTAAGCTAATAAAAATATCCAATACATTTTATACGAAATAACAATAAAAATATTTTTAAAAGAAGGATAGAAATTATATGTAAAAATATTATAATAATGTAAATAATAAGAAATTCTACAGGCACAAAAAGTAAGAAAAAAATACGGATAAAAATGAAAATAACGATTAATAAATTAAATAGTAAATTTAAAAAGAATTGTTCAATAATTAAAAGTATTAAATACTTTCTTTTCGGTAGTAGGAAAATAGAAATTTACACTTCAGAGATTTTATACGTAATAAAAATAAATTAGATAGAATTTGCTACAATATAATTCAGGATGTTACAAATATATGGTAAACAAAAGCAATATTATAGAGAATAAAATATAACAATAAAATTTGAATTTTGTGCATTTAAATACATGAATAAATCATATGATAAAATAGGTTTTAATCATATATTTAACACTTGTAAGCATATAAAACTACTTACAATTAAAAATATTACCAGTAAAATTATATAAATTTAATAAAAAAAAAAGGAATGTCTTCTTAAATTTAACAATACTAAAAATTTACAAGGAAAGAAATTCGCAATCAAGAAGATTATATATAATTTTTAAATAAAAAAATACTAGTATATTATTGCTGGTAATTTAAAAATTATAAAAGATAAAAAGAAAATAAGATGTAATAAATAGAGCCGAAGGGTTTAGGCTCATCATTTCTAAATTAACAATTATATTAATAAATAAATCAATGAAGAATTTGAAAAATGTGTAACTATTAGCTATTACATACGGCTTACGAATGGAAGCTTTTAGTGGACACAGGGATTGTACTAGAAAATATATTACGCAACTGAATTTTAATATTAATGAAAGTACTTATTATAAAGATTTAAAAAATTCCATTAACCCTATGTGCACAGGTTATTTTCTCTAACACTTAAATCAAGTTGGCGTACGTCATACGCATCTCGTATTTTCCAACTTTAAACTTACTTAACTATATTCAAATTTATATTTTATGTTATAATAAGATTAGAGGTTAAATTGATTATATATATGCACTAGCTGATATCCACCCACTTCGCTGGGCAGACGATAATATTATATTTTGAAACCTATATATATAAATAACCTATATATGTAAAATATCAAGAAAATTTTCAATTTTTAAACGATAATGGTAATCTAAATTTAAAAATTTAAGAAATTGATTGTCTATAATAATAGTTATCCACGACTTTCAAACATATGCGAAAAATAGAAAAAATTAGTAAAAAGTCACCCCATATATATATATATATATATAGAATATGGATAAAATTCATTCCACGGTATACATGTTACACCTAGTATTGCCAAAGATGCGACCTTTCGTCAGAAGATTCATCATGTGCTTAGCTTTCAAATGAAATACCCTCTCAATGAAATAGTGTCTATCATAAGATTTTTGTCACTGCCTCAAGCGATCTTTGATTTCTGACAATTTAGGACTGCAAGTGAATGCAATCCTAAAAAAAAAAAAATTCGGATAAGTCGGGACGTCCAATGTCTTACGTACGTCATAGCGTCTTTGAGTTCGTTCATGCATGTAGCGAGGTTCTTCAGTAAACGAAGGTTACTCCAGTCTTGCGTGTGTGCTACTCCGTAAGAAGTCGCCATTTTAATATTTTTCAAAATCACGCAAAGTTTTGGAGTTAAATTACACTTTTTCCAACCGTGGGATTCCAAACTCATTTATTTCTATCGCTAAATATGCATGTTTTCTAATTTCGAAAAGCACGAAATTTCACATAAAGAGAGCCCCTTCGTCAAAATCTTGCCAATCCTCCATCAGCGCTTCAATATTAAATTATTTAGCATTTTTCCATTTAGCATGCGCAAATCTCACCAAGTAAACTTAATTGGTGATAATACACAGTATACATATAAAAATATATATTCCGTTTGGCGTCGGTCATATCATTTTTGGGGATAAAGTCGCCAAAAATTACATAACCGATGGATAAGAGTAGAATAATGGATGAAAATTACATTTTGGATAAGACTTCCGTAAAATCCGTTCTTAGTGAGCGTCTACATTGCAAAATGAGTAACTATGCTAAATTTCAAGTGGATCGGTTGTATAGTCTTGGAGATCTCGTGATGAGTCAGTCAGTGGTATTTCGCTTATATATATATATATATATATATATATATATATATATATATATAGTAGTTTCAGAATTGCACAAAGTACTCGAAACTCACAAAATAAGGCTTAATCCTCAATGGGTCGAATTAATTTACACAATACTCAAGAATAAAATAGGATGACTCTGTTACACTGGAATAAAACATATTTGATTGAGATTTTAATTTACAAAATTATGGCCAAATGGTCAATATCAATTATGGTCAAGGGTGGCCCAACCATGGCGCATGCACCAAACTTGTTTCATTAGATGATTAGAAGAAGTGCTTCAGTGATTCTAAGTGATTCATAGTGTCGAGATATGAAGCAGAGTTTTTGTGAGAGTGTCTTATGTGTGTGGGGGTGTTTTATTTACTTATTTCTTTATTTTGTGCTACACGATCTACGTAACTGTGATGTATTCATTCTTTTTCAACATTTTTTAAAGTTTTGTACTTTTCTAGACTTCTTTAAATACTTTTTAACTATCACAGTGCAAAATAAAATGACCAAAAGAAGAGCAGAAATGTATAATGGGCGTCAATTTAAACAGTGAGAAATGAGTTATTATTTATAAGACATTCATAAAAAAAAAACAATTTTGAATTGTTTGAGAAGCCACTCTTTCTCGTAATAGAAGACATGATTTTAACAGACACTATGAAATATAGCATGAGACTTGCATAGAAGAAAAACAGAAGTTTGTTCACGTTTCAGAGGTGAGAAAAGAAGTTTGTTCACGTTTCTTTTTCCTTGATTACTTTTTTGGAGTTTTAAAAAAAAAAAAAAAAAAAAAAAAAAAAAAAAAATCAGAAGAAATTAAAATATATCTGCTTAAGTAAGTTATAAAGACTTAGTAATGGCAGAAGCGTCATATGAAATTGCTTTAGCGTTGGCAGGAAAAAAAAAACTTTTTCTGAATGAAAAGAAATCATTAAGATTTGTCTTCGAATATTAACATGCCATCTTGATAATAAAGGCATTGAAAGGGATGCAGACGAAATTGCTCAATCAAAATAAATGAGTTATGAGACGTTTCGAGGATCTTTCTCAGGATGTATCCCAACAATTGGAAGACCTTGTCCATTTATGTACTACCTTTTTTCTAGCTTTAAATGAATCAACGGACATATCTGATGTTGCACAGCTAAACAGTCTTATAAGAGGAACTGATGGGATAATTTTAATGTCTCTGATGAACTTGCCAGTTTACTTTAGTAAATAAAAATAACATTTAGAAGATACAGGACTTTAAATAGTTTTACTTACAAAAATAACAACTCGAGATCAAACATTTAACTCTAACTCTAAAAGCACGAGATTTAATATAAGAACGAACTTGTAAAAATTTTAAAATAACAAAACGAAAAAGATAACAATGAAAATATAAACAAATTTTGTATTGATGAATGACATCAAGTTGACTTTTATATTATCTTACATCGATTTTCATCCGTATTCATCTTTGTATTACTTCGTGTTTGACATGCATATATTACAGTGTGTTTCACGAGATAATTGTTGCCACTCCGACCAAGTAAGAGAGAAGTAATTGTTTTTAGCTATGCCACAAAGAATACATTGACCAGGTTTGTTTTTTAAATTTTAATATCGATTTTCTTCGGGGGATTCACTTGAAGTGAGCTATTTACGTATTCCAGGTCTATTGTCTGAACAAATATTTTTCATCACCAAGTGACGTAAAAGAAGACACCATATGAGCAAAATAGACGGAAATTTCAACAAAACTTGTCTGTAATCTGTAGATAGATTTAGTTCTTTGAAATAGAGCTGAACTTGAGCGTTTAATACTCCCAAAATTCAAAAGAGCATAAAGTATCACAAATTATCTTTACATTTTTCTGGCTGTCGTGAAATCTACACTAGATTAATTTACAACTTCTCCTGCCTTATTTCAATTACTCCATAATGATGTAAGAAATTTAAGATTCTTCTCATATTTGGGCAGTATCGTGTGCTGCGTTGAAGAAGGGGACATGCTTGTTTCTGTGAATCATTTAAAAAACAAAGATTATATCTTTTTTAAACTCAAATGAAGATGAACTGACCACTTTTTTTTGATAGATGAAATTAACGTGAAATTTTTTTCCTTATCTTTATTCGAGGTACCGATCGACGCTAGACCATTTTCGGGAAGATTTTAGGACAATGGATAAATGATGGTATACCACTTATCAGTTATCAAATTTCGATCAGAATTTTTGTAGGAAGTAACAAGCTGAACACACACACACACACACACACACACACACACTTTCTTGTACATATATGTAAAAACTTAATATGCAAACTTTTTGGTTTTTATGAATGTATATTAGAGAATCATCTTACAAATTAATTGTATGTATTTCAAACGGTTGGCAAAGCTGGGTGATCGTATCTGAACACCAAGTGTATCACAGCTGATAATTGTTTATGAATTATATATAAAATTTCCCACATTAACAATCACTAGAAATCTCTTAAAGTACGAAGAAGAAAATAAATATTTCATCATAGACAAGTAATCTTTTATGCATTAAGATTTCAAAAAGATTGTAACGTATATTTAAAATCTTTTGTAATGTTTTTTCTACTTAAAATTTCCAAATGATATCTTAATTCTTTTGAAAAAAGACAGAGAATTTTCAATTGAGAGCTTTTCATTACATTTTCCAATAATATTTCTATTGAATAACTTCTGCCCGATGAATGAATCTTTTTTTACAAACCAACAATTTTTTAAATTTTAACATCCTTCAATAAAATGTTTGAAAATCATTATTTTTATGCACCTGTTAAACGATTAATTCGGAAAATAAAAATAGCAAAGTATGTTTATATTTGCATAGAAACTTCGCATAAAAATAAAAATTTAGAAAATATAATATAATTTGATACTATGATGAATAACTAAGAGAAGTCTAGTACAAAAAATGCATTTTATTTAAGTTTAAACATTCTTGATTAAGTCTCTCATGATTTTCCCACTCCCAGACTTCTTCACTTCTTAAAAATATCTACCAGTTAAGCTGTCACGTATTTTCTGATGTTCTTTGGGTTGATTCTAGAAGATCTGTTGCAATACCTAGAATAACCACGATTCTACTATAAAGCTGACCAATCCACCACTTTATTTTGGCTTTATTTTCTCAAGATGGAAGATTTTCTGCAGAATTTTCAGTCCAGAAGAATGACTAAAAATCACAAAAAAAATCGTGACCAGAAAATAGATGACTTAAAGAAGGTTAAAAATGAGTTGCTTGTTCATAAAGCCTTGAACGAGTTTCGCAGAAGCCGTTGAACATTGTTGTGATTCAACGATTTAGCTGTTTGTCCCTCTACAAGTTTAAACTGTTGAATAAAATTCTTTCAAAGATATGATGGAGAGAACTCTTAAAAGTGATATTAGGTTTTTATTCTTTTCGAGCATATTAAAATAATTACATAATGATAACTGTTTTGTTTTGCTTTGATGAACAGCACATTCTTTATTCTTTTTTCAAATTTTATAGATTTTTATTGCAATTACAGAAATCCCTTCGGAAATCCATTAAAAATTTCCCTGATGCAATATATATTTTTGGGGTATGCAATTGTATGGGACAAATGTCCAAGTGATTATTGGATGCATTACACAGTTGTAATGCGATTAATGAGGACGGATTTAACGTTTATTCGCTTAATGTTAGTTATACTTGTGGCAACGTTAATTAATGATTTCAACAAAGTGATTAGCATTGATAAGACTTTAGATTCATAATGGTACTTACCTAATTTTAAGAAATATGTCCAATTTTAGATTAAAAAATTAATGCATTAAAAGTAAGAATGTATTGTAAATTGCAAGATATAGTATGAAAATCATTTTATAATTTCTGCAAAAGGAACTTTAATATTTATCTCTGTAATTACTAATGTTGAATTTCTTATTTATGATTATTTTAATGAAAATTTTATGAAATATTTCAGTACATTTTTCATACCAGATGTGGAGTCAAATCTTACGTCAATAGATGCTGTCATGCTGATTATTTATGTTTATAATCAATATTGTTTATAAATCAAATTTAATTACAAAAATTTATGTTAATGAAGAATTTTTACCATTAAATGTAATAAGACTGACTAAATATAAGAAAATAATAATATATTTTTTAATTAAAAGTACTTTATTACAGGCCCTGAAGGATGATTCTTTTCCTTGAAAGGTTTGAACAATAATGAGCAAACATTCACAGACCTTATATTTTGTATTCCTATCTTATGTTTCCACCTGAACAAGAAGCAGATGGTATTTCACTTTTTTTTTTATTTTTGTGATGTAGTTAAAGATATTGTATCAGTTGAAAAAAATTGACATAAAATCAATAGGTACCAAATAAAAAATGTAATTAATTTACGAAACGAAGCGATGGTTCGTAAAAATTGCAATCACTTTCCTAAGGATCTTTTTTTTTTTTATTTTAATCAGTAACTAGTTTGATTGGATGTTTAAAGACGAAGTATTGTAGAAATGGTTAAGATTTAAAAAAAGGGAAGATTAATAAGCAACATTGAACTTAAAAATGGTCAAAGGAATTCTTTTATTTGCATATCTATAGTCAACCAATGGATTTATTTACTATTTGTGAGTATTTCACTTCCTAGAACTATTGACGTAGTATTATTATTCCTTCCCCCATAATCTTTCCTACTATTATAAGGTTATTTTTCTATTATTGAAACTGTATCTATTTTAAAGAATAATCTTAAAATGAATTATAAGATTATTTCAAAAAATAAGATAACGTTTCGGTTTCGTTCGATAAATCTAAGAGACAACTTTCTTATATCTTGACTTTCTCATTCGTATGAATATGAGGAAGGGGTATCGTAAAATGAAAAAAAAAATTGAGATAGAAGCTTAATTTTAGTTTGTTACTTTTTGAGATCTCTCTACATAGTCACCATCCAGTGTTATAGATTTCTTCAATCGCTTTTTGATCGTTGATAGTCATTATGATGGAACATAGCATATTGCCTCAAAAAGCGTTGATCCATTGTGTCATTTATGTTAGCAAATCTTCGACCCAGCAATGTTTTTTAAGTTTCGAGAATAAAAAAAAGTAGCTTGAGGCGAGTTCGAGGTAATAAATTGGATATGGCAAAATTTCAGTCACATTGCACTGATTCTTAATCGCACTTCGAGGTGAGTGAGCAAGTGTAATGCCAGTATTTGGTGATCATACCATGTAATTTGTTGTTCTGTTCATCACTTAATTTATTCATCAGTGTGCAGTAATAAGCACCATCAATGGTATGCTCCTTTTCCAGATAAGTCTGTTAAGACGATTCTACAGTACGTAAAAAAATGTAACATGATCTTCCTTGCAGATTTCTGCACCTTAGTTTTTTTGGGAGTAGAGATGAGTCACTGTGCATTCGCTCTATGCTCATCTCTTCGGTCTCTGAATTATTTTGATCGATTAAAAATTCATCCATAGTTACTAAATGACCAAAAAAATTCTTCTTCGTCTCGCTCCAGAAAGATTCACCATCTATCTCCTTTGACAGGGGATGCCATGACTGTTTCTGAAAAGGAGTCAGTAATACCAGAACCTGTGTGTTGACATCTTTGACATGTGCAGTTTTTCGTGAATAATTTTCGTATATTATCGTAACAAATATCAATCTCATTCAAGATCATTTGGTTGGATTTGTTTAGTCTCATAAGACCTCCGCGTTCTGCAATGTGGCTGTATTGTTAATGAGTGAAGGTGTTCAGTCCTTGGATTGTCTATGAGAGACATGGAGCTATTTAAAAATTCTTTTTCTACCTCTCAACCGTATAGTATGATAGACTATAGTTTCCATAAGCGGCTATCATTTCATCGTAGATTTTCTAGGCACTATACCTTTTCAAATAAGGGAACTTAATCATTTTACAAACTTTTATTTTCTCCATAATGCGGGTTACTTCAATTTACTGAATAAAAAAAAATCCTTATTAATAGTTGTAATTCATTATATTATATACATAAGGATTAAGGAATAACTTCAGAATAATTTTTAATATTTAGAATAAGTATTACTAATATGCAAAACATCACCGTCATTTATTAACAATAATTAAAACCAAAACGAACTTCTAAATAGTTGATATTTAAGAATTAACCAAGCAATATTCCTATGAATGGAATAAAATATTGATTGAATTGTACACCTATTTTATTAATAATGATGAAAATAATAAGGCATATTTTGACCTTGAAATTTGAAGGCTTGAATTGAAGTACGAACAACGATTTGATTTTTAAAAAAAACATAGCTCAATAAATTTTTTTTTGCAATTGCAAGAACAAAGAAACAAGAAATAATGATTCAAAAGCAACTATTGCATTTATATTGCATAATTAAAGGACTTCCAAAAAAAAAAATGTCCATAGCCCAAGTAACAAATGTTTGAAATTGCGAGCTTCTATTAGTGGTAGTGTTCGAGTTAATTCTATGGCTCAAGTAAGAATTTTATCATAAACTATCCGTGTAGAATAATAGGGTAAATTACACGTTAAAATCAACTGTGTTTCAAAATCCTCGTAGGGCACGATATGAAATTAAAAAAATGATGTACTAGCTGAGATTCATCCAAGTTACTTGACGCAGTTTAAAATTATAAAATTAGTCGCCAATTCGTCACAAACGCAGCTTTACAGCAGCGTTAGATTTCCTGCCAAACAATTTATTACATTATTTTATAAAATTTTTGGTCTATAGTTTCCATAAGATGGATATAGATAGATTATTATGAGAAAATTAAAGAGACTGAGTTAATCAGATTTTTGCTTATTACGAGGAACAGAAAAGAGTTACTCAATCATGGAAACTTAAAAGAAAATTAAAAAAAAAAAACAAAAAAAAAAACATTTATAAGTTAATTGTGTTAAGTCAGTCTGTTTTTATAATATATAGAAAAGAAATCGCAAAATTAAGTGTCATGGTACAGAAGAAAATACTATTATATATTCTCCCTCTTTACTGTAACAAAAATAGCAAAAAAATAAATATAGAAACCAACATTTACTATCAAATAACTGAAATAATTTAAACAATAAATTAAAAATATTACTTCAAATTTTTATTTTGAGTTTCCTCATAGTTTCTGGATTTTTCGATAATTTCGTTACTGCATAAGTCGATGAACTTTCCATTATGAACTTTCCGTTTACTTTTGACACACAAAATTCACTGAGATCTTTCCAATTCTTTACTACAAGAAATGATTTGATGAATTTCAAAACTCATTCGAAATAATTTTTATGGTGCCTTTTTCTTTTTATGGAGTTTATGGTGCCTTTTCTGCTAAGAGGAATAAGTTAAGCGTTTCTATTTTTTGCTTTCAAGTGCTTTCTATTGCTGAACAGCCTTTAATTGATTGATTGATTTTATGACATTAATTTCATATTTACTTATCCTACTAATTTTAAAAATAATAAAAGTAAATATTAAGCATGGATTTAAAATTTTTTTCATGTAATAAATAAACATTCTTTCAAATAAATTTTAACCGGAAATGTTTGGAACAAAAAGTTACTAGGAAAAAGAGTATTCCTTAGTGTCTAAATTTTAAACTGAAATTTAAAAAAAAATAACAAAACCAAAATTTTTAATTATAAAAATATTACAGATTATATTTATTTTTTAAAAAGTAAAAATCAATACATACAGGATGGGTATTAAATAAAATGAAGTGTTTATGGCCTATAAAGTATATTGTGTTGGGCGAAATGTCAGAAAATTTGGAGTACACTCACAGTAGTGTATGTGTGTTTTTGATTTCTAAAGAACAAAAAATAGTACCAAAAGTGCCGTAGGGGAGAGTTTAGAGCTGCCGTCAAGAATTTTGGATAAATGTACGCTCACTGGAGGAATTGTGAAGATAAAAGGAAAAGTTGAGTGAATACTAATCACTTAACAAGAATTGTATACCGATGACGTTGATTTTATGTGGGCAACCCTTATTAGTAAAGCCGTATTAACAGCGGGGTAAAAACTTCAGTGTTACTCTCCGTGAATTCCGGAGATTAAGAAAGTAACAAAGAGATCAGATGAGTATATATAACTTACAGGAAATGACTGACAGATTTGAATCTACAGGAACTCTAGGAGAGTACAACCAAGCTGGGAACACAAAGCAATCAAGCCACCGCAAGTTGGAGAAGTTGCAACAATTGTTGTGGAGCAGGGGATGATTAATATGATGGGTACATTAACGCACAAGAATGTATGAAGAATATACGTGCATCCATTAAAGATATCGAATACTAAATGTCTTACTGGAACATCAAAATAGTGGTCATATCTAATCACATTTATAAGTAACGATGAACTTTATTTTTAATAAAAAAAAGTTGTAATTTACTGTTTCAACCTACAATTAGATATTCACTTATCACATATATTACAATTGCAGGGCAAAAATGGTCCCTAGCTTCAATTTTTGGTAATATATTTTTTCATCAGAAATCAAATTTGCATACTCTGCTGTGCATGTACGCCTAATTGTGCCGCATTCTGTCCAGTACAAAATAAGTTATAGGGCTCTGAGAAAACCTCACGTTATTTTATGCTCCCCGTGAATATATGCAAATATACGAGCATATTACCATTCATATATATACCCGAAATATAAACATATATTTACAAACATACATATACAAGAATATATAATTAATTAAAATTAATAATTCTTAAATGTTTATTGAAAAATTATTAATATTGTTTGCCCTTATGCATCTAGTGAAAATTTTTTATAATTGTTATTTTTAGAATAGAACAAAATTATTATTTCAGTTTTATATAACATAATTAAAGACAACGTTTTTAAAAATAGAAACATGTATACAAATACTGCAGAAATTCACCTTATTGTTATGAAATTTAATATATATATATACAGGTGGTTATCAAAACAATGGAAATCCCTTAGGTTTATAAAGAATCCTTTATTAGTATGGTGTAGGACCACTTTTGACATCTAATGCAGCTCGATACATACAAGTGCTGAATAGTGTTTAGAGGAATATTGTACCATTCTTTATGTAGATATTGAGAAAGTTCTGGGAAATATACCGGTGGAGGATATTGATTCCGTATTGATCGCTCAAAAATAGACCATAATTGTTCAATTATATTAATGTGGGGTGACTGTGTGGGCCAAGGTAGATTTTAAATTAATCCCCGTGTTCATCAAACCATAATTGGATAAGTCCTGTTGTATAGGCAGCTGCATTATCTTCCTGGGCAATTCCATCTCCTGCAGGAAACAAAGTTTACATCATATGATGGATCTGGTCAGCTAAAATTTTTTATACTTCCCTCCAATGATCCTTCCTTTCAGGGTTACGATTGGTCCAGAAGAAGAGCACGATATGGTTGCTCATATCACGACAGACCTACTCCATACTTGGAAGTTGGAAGGAGACAATCACAATCATATGCTTGTGCAGGTGTTCTACAAACGTGTAGTAGGGAAAAATGTGAAAGACGATTCATCAGATCATTTTACTTTCTTCCGCTTATCAATCGGCTAGATTTTGAAAGTGTGACACAACTGTAGACGACTTTTGGCATTAGCATCTGTGACAAGTGGCTTGGGTATTGCTGCTCTGTCGTAAATGTTCTGTTTATAAAGGTGCCTTCTAACTATAATCATTGACATTTTAGAATCCAGATGCTGATTGAGCTCTGCGGTCACTTCCGCTGTAGTTCGCTTTTTAGACATTACAATCCGCTTCAATACTCGTCGGTCTCTTTCACTGAGCTTCTCTTTCCGCCCACTATTTTGCTTTACTGAGCTTGTCTTACCTCGCTGTGTCTATGCTGCTCTGACTTAAAACACTGTACCTCTAGAAACGTCTAAAAGTTAGGATGCTTCGGTCACAACTACTCCAGCTAGACGGGCTCCTACAATTTCGCCTCTTTAAAAATCTGAGTTGTCCGAAATGTTATGCTTTTGAAAAAATTCGAAGACTTTCAGAACTTCATTAAAGCTACCACATCTTACTAGAATATATAAACTATATTTACTAAAAGAACTGGTAGCTATTATTAAATTTTAATCCTTACGAAGCGCATTAAAATGTCACTTTTATTCACAGGTATTTCCATTATTTTGATAACCATCTGTACACATATATATAAAACAAGGAATCATAAGGCATAATACCTAAATGAGATTCAATTTTTTTTCAAAGAAAAGTATATGTTCAGTCATCAAGACATATGGAGTTTCACTGAAATATGTTGTTACATATGGCTCAAAGGGAACTAAATCCATAAACATCTCGCCCCTCTCACAAAAATCAAAAATGAATTACAAATACACTTTAAGTACAGACCAAAAATCATCTTTAAAAAGACAAAATTCAAAGATTAGAACATCTATAAAAACTCTGAAAAGTCCTAGTGGGGGAGTATTCAAGTGATGAGGACATGCAATCTCTTGCGCTCTAGTAAAATAGGCAAACATCACCTCTAAGTTGTCATATGGTGTCAAAGCCCGGGTAAACGAGTAAGTTTTCTTTATTCATAGTATCTGTTTTGCAGATAGGTCATAAACTATCGGTCAATATGCCTATTCCTTTAGATGCTCTTCTTGGCAGTCATGTCTAGTTTTTAATCTAAAATTGGGCACCGCCTTTTTATATTGTATATGACTGAATTCCTTCCAGTCATTTGCAATATTTTCCCAAAATTTATCTCCGGATTTACTAGACAAATCTATGTTGCAATTTAACATGATTTTCTCGCTTATGCATCTTTTAAGGGAATCTAATGAAATTGCAATATCTTTCATATGTGATTTTGTGCCTCTCTTAGCCAGTAGGTCCACTCTTTCGTTACTATCTATGTCAACATGTGAAGGTATCCATTGGAATTCTACAATTTTGCCGTTCATAATTAGTTTCTGTACAACTTGTTTTATTTTACTCACGATTAAAGATTCTGAGAGATGCTGGAGTGCAATTGTCTCTATGGCTGATCTAGAGTCGACAAGAAAACAGCCTTTTTAAAAGATCCCATTTTGGATTGCAGATTGGTTACAGCCATGGACTTCAGCATCGAAGTTAGTTAAGTATTTACCGACTGGGGCATATTGTGAGAACAATCTGCTGTGCACATCTGTTCCCGCGGCATCATTCGTCTTAGATCCCTCAGTATAGACTCGGATCTTCATGGTAATTATTGTCCAACAATGACAAGGCATTTATTTTCAGAAAAACATCCAATGTATCTATTTTTCTATTTACATCCAAATGTAAATTGTAATGTGTTTTCAAAAAATTCAATGGGTTAGCTAGTATATTAGAATTTTCCACAGGAACATCTAGATCTAGGTCCCTCAAAATCTCTTCACAACTCTCGACAGGGGAGGTCTGGGTTTTAAGTAGGCTATTTTGCCAGTCATTCATCCAGTTTGCTCGTAGTGAAAGTTTCATTCTAACAAGAGTATTAACCGATTGTTTTTCTATCTCAACAGCAACCGGAGGGTTTGAAGTATAGGACTGAAGAGCTGCTATTGGGGTTGATATGAATGCTCCTGTGATTAAAGAAGGGACTGTTCTGAGTTCTCTCCAAAATATCCACTTATTTTGTGGGGCGGAAATCAATGATTCACTACCATATTTAAGAATTGGTTTTATATAAGTATTGTATGTAAGTTTTAGAGTATCCTGGATGCAACCCCATTTTGCATCAGCAAGTCTTTTTAAAATAGATAATCTTTTTGCAACTCTAGTCATAGTGTGTCGGATATGTTCCAAAAAAAATAATTTTCTGTCCATTGTAACTCCAAGGTATTTTGCCTCGTTACTTTCATTTAGTTTGGAGCCATCAATATACAAATCAAAATCTGCCAAAGTATATCTCAAAGTAAAAAAAACTGGTATGTAGTCTTTGATTTGTTAATGATCATCTGATTATTCATACTTTGAGGAATTTCAAAGCTTCATTCATATTGTTCTCAAGTTGCTGTCTCTGCCTCTGAAAGTCTAGATGGTTTCTTGATTCCGTCCACATAACTAAATCGTTAGCAAACATGCTCACCTGGATATTTGTTAACTCTTTCAATCTCTTAATAACATCATTAACATATTAGTTGAAAAGTGTGAGGCTACTTGCTGATCCCTGTGGTAGGCTGATCTTAAATTGCCTGTATTTGGCCTCTACAAACCAACTTGCCAACTGAACCAACTGGTCTTCACCCATCTTTGCACTAGAAATCTTTCAGTTCAGCTCAACATCCTTCCCTCTATTCCCTGACTTCTTAACTTACTTATGAGTCTTTTCAAACAAATAGTGTCATAAGCACCATGGAAATCCACAAATAGCGCTAAAGAGCTTTTCTAGGAAGAGAATTCTTCTCCTAGAATTGAAACCTGATTTGATGGCATGAACAAATCTCATGACAGAATTAGAGAAATACATATCATTTCTAAAACCAACTTGCTCCTCTTCAACATACTCCAAGAAAAATTTTAGTCTATTAGTCAACATTCGTTCAAATGTTTTTAGCAGTACTGAAATCAAAGAAATAGTTTGTCAATGTTCACTAGAAGTGGCAGAAATAACACAATTCTTTAAAAAGCCCCAAAGAAAAAAACATCCCAGATAGTTTAATCAGGTCTTCAGGAAACTGATTCAAAGCAAGTTGTCGTCTACTCTCCGACCAATCTTTCATATATGTCTCGCATTGCTATTGATATTTCGTATTTCTCTCGTTTGTCACTTTGAACATTTATAATCTTATAAATTTTAAGACTTTAGTTTTAGTATAATTTGGTCAAAAAAATTATAACTCCTTGAGTTTTTTAATCGTAGTTCTCCGAATTTGAGATATACTTTGAGAATCCTTAGTATAATAAATGCATCAAAAGAAAATGCACTAATACATGAAGATACTTTTCGTGTTAATCGCATAAAGGGAAAATCTTTTGAACCCGCTAAAATGATACATAAAATTATAATCTTCATTCTCCGAATGAATGCAATGACTTGACTTAATAGGAAACACGAATACATGAATTTAATAAGCAAGAGCATAGTCAATTGGATAAATACCAATGAAATATTTATTAGTGCAGAAGAACACACAAATACTATTCTAGTCTCTTAAAACCCTTTCCTTCTCCTATGTTATACTTTCTATATATTTCCTACGCAAATTTATTATATGATGAATTTTGATAGCGACATATCTTGAAATCTCTTATAAAGTAAGAGTTGACGCTACATATGTTAATGAAATTTGCCGACTTCATTGATAGTTTCACTGTCAATAGTTCTATTCATTAAACAGAAAGGTTACACAATGACAAAATTACCATGTAAAGAATATATATCTCTGGAGACGTGAAAGGAGGATTATCAATATTTCATAAACAATGTGTGGTGTATGTAACAGTTATTACTTAATATACTATAAATGAATTCTTATAGAGATACTTTCTAAACTTTACGGAAGTGTTTCTCTCATTTTCATCAAAAGACATAGGATTCATGCGTTTGTTAAAATTCTGTAGAATTGCAACATTAATCGCTGTTATGATAAAAATTATATTTCATTTATTAATACATTTTTTGCTTCTTATTTCGAAAATGGAAACCAATTTCACCTCTAACTTTCATTATTTTGAAAGAAATTTTTTCCATAAATGATAAATTCTGAACAAAAAATTCTTTCAAATTTTTATTCTAGTTCTAGAATAGTTATTGTTTATTTCTACCATATCATATTTCTTAAGACAATAGGGATGGAAATTAGTGTAGACATTCATAAAAATTTATGAATTAATTTGTTAATAATAAAATTTTTAAGAAATCTTACCAGTATAATTATTATTATGTGAAACAATGTATATTATTAAAATTGGTAAGAAATCTTCTCTGTAATTATGTCTAATTAGCTTAGAAGATACAACAATAGATAAGAAGATACATAACAAAGAATTAATACAGTTCTACAATAATATTTGGTAACCTTTCTTTTGTCTGACATCAAAACTTTAATGTTTCTGAGCATTCTTTCTATAAATAGTTTTGCACATCTTGTTATTCGGAGGTAGTGATGTAATACATTTATTATATGTTCTATTGAGTGTCATTCAGTTATTATTGTTTCTTTGGTACTTTCACGTTTTGTGATTTCTCAAAAACTTTCAAACGAATTCATCATCGGAGAATTACTTGGTCACGGTGAAACTGGGATATTATTATCTAATGAAAGGTTGTAATACTTCTAATTTCATGACATGGTCCTGAATGATACATGAAAAACAAAATTTCATACTTTCTATGCCATGTTTGAAGCTGGTGAATGATTAGAGTGAATGATATTAGAATATTATGGGGCAAAAGCCAAATACGACCATTTATTCGAAGTTGAGGCAGCAGGTAATTCACAATACTTGTCTTTATCTTGTCTCTTGTCTCCTAGTATGATATAAAAATGTACATCTCCCTTGGAATTATTTACAAACCTCACCATAATTCTGAAGGAAAACGTTACTTTTTCAACAATGCAATCAGAATAAAACTTTCCCTTAGTGCACTTCAGAAAAAATGTACTTTTATCTGCTAAATTTCAAACGTTGACTCGAGTGAGAAACACACTTGAAATTTACGAAGTAACATTGTCCATGTTTAAAAAAAGGATTAAAAAATAAATAAACATATCAATTATCTTTATGAATAATAACAAAATAATATATCAATAATCTTTAAAACTTACTTCATCTTCATCTTCTTAATCTTCATGCGATGATACTCTGGAGCCCAGACAAGGTATTTTATCTTCATTGCCTCAATAAAGGTTTTTATAGGACGATGCCTTAACAATTGTTCTTTTGTTATCCATTATCGGATGGTTCTTTTAAAGTAGAAATACCAGTTTTTTGGAGCAATTAGTTTAGTCTTGTAGCATTTATTTTCTATTTTCTAAACCAATATTCCTAATTATTCTGTTTGGACAGGTACTTTCATCCTTTTCCATTTGAAAACCCTTATACTTAAATGAAATATATTTAAAAGGTCAAATTATGAAAATTGGTAACTGTTGACATTAATATGATGCTCTTGAGCCCAGTCAAGGTCCCACTGTATTTGAAATGAAGCTGTTATTCTTACTCTATCACTTATTTGTTCATTTTGTTGCTGCTAAAACAAAATTTATTTCCTAATTTAGAGATTCAATCATTATTTGTTTCTAAACAACAGATACATTTGGTTCTTTGAAATTAGTGAATTTGCATTCTAATCTAGGAGATAAGATTTTATTTTCTATTTTTAAGAACTGTATAATTTTTTTCCGTATATTATGCACGTGTTCAGCATTCAAGTAATTTGAGTTATACGTTTTTTTTTGAGAATGAAATTATCATCAATAAGACCATTTTACGCATACGTGAAGTAACGTTAATAAAATTTAACTGTTAATATAAACATCAAGTAACACAAACGTTAAAAAAAATGGCTGGAATTTAAAGTCTGAAGACTATGACTTTCAGGGTTTGAATTGTGGAGGCTTTTTATATTCATTTCACTTTAACCTCTGGGGCTATTTTACTATGATTTTTGAATTGAGAGCCTCTCCTTGTGAATGAACCATGACTTATGCAAATTAACAGTGCTATACTATTAAAATATTACAAAACAGGAATATGTAGATATTTCAATTCAGCATTGAAATGCGTTGATGATAATGATTGATTTGGTTGATAATAATGGCTTATTGCCTTCATGTTTGCTGACATTTAATCTATAATTATGTTTGAATTTTCAAAAGAACATTCCAAAATGTTTCTTAATTCAGTTTCACTTTGTTATTTTTTTTAAAAGCAGGAAATATACAGTGTTCTTGATATTCTTTCGTAAGAAAATCATTAGGAGTAGGACTTATAAATACCATTTGAACAAATACTGTTTTAAATACACTTTTATTTTTTCTAGCGGTAAAAACTATATCAGTACAAGTACATGGAAAAAGTTTTGTGTGTTTACTATAAAATTTTCATTCACTTAGTTTTGTTATCTTTTACAAAAACAATGCGGTATTAATTAATGATTCAATACTAGTAATGATTTGGAGCAAAAGTTTTCATAATTTTGATTCATTTATTAAAATTTAGAATAAAATATTTAAAAAATACTAAATATTAACAAGTTATTAAATATTTTCAAAGACTCGTATTATTTCTATAACAAAATTTATAACAACAAAAAAAAAATGAGTTCTTAAATCACTTCATTTTTGACGACATTACTTCATCAAAAGAAATAAAAATACATTCCAGATTTCAGGATACCATATAATTTCTTTCGGAGTATTCATATTTTCCCCAAGGGCGAAACAAGTTTATGTATGTTAAAAGCTTTGCACACGTTTTAAAGAAATGAAAATTTGATTGCATATTTAGAAAAATAAATATTAAATTTGTTATATATATATATATATATATATATATATATATGTGTGTGTGTGTGTGTGTGTGTGTGTGTGTGAGTGTGTATAGTACTTTTACTTAATCAGAATTGATGTCGAAAATGATATACCGCAGTTTCAAAATGAGTCTTCTGGAAATTTTTTTTTCCAATCAGTATTTTCATGTAACTTAGATTTCATCAAAGAACTTATTAAAATTGAATGAATAAAATAACATCCTCAATCTTTCGATTGATTTGAAAAATTTCAAAAGATATTTTTGCATTCTTTCATAAAACCAATTTAAAATGAATCCCGAGGCAAAGATCATTCTTCGATTCCAAAGGAAAGATAAACGAAAGCCAAGACAAGGTTTACTCTTTTGAAAGACAAAAAATATTCTTTACTACTCGATCGAACTCATTTTTGAATTTTTAATAACGAAATTTCTATAGAATTCCAGTTCAGTAGTTTCTCTTAAAAATCTAACTTCTCTAAAAATGAATACATTGGAAATTTTCGTACTAATTAATACGTTTGGTTAAGCAATGCTGGGAAAACAAAATATTATTTGTTTTTTTTAATTGATTGGAAGCTAGAATCATTGAGTAAATTTATTAACTTTCAACTTAATCGAGAACAATGTAAATGTAGCTATGACATTTTTAAATTATTTTTTAATTTGCTTGACGAAAATATTTTGGTATAAGGTATTCAAGCTATCTTTTGTAGAAAATAAACTCTTACTTTTATTTTTAGTACATAACTTTTGGAAAGAGGCGATAAATTTGTTGAATAGAAAATGACTTTTGAAAATCTTGCTATTTTTATTTAGATGTGCCTTTCAAGATTTTTTTTTTTTACTTTTAAAGTGAAAAGCTTCGAGTTTATGTTTCATTTAGCATTATTTTTAATGATCGCTATGAGCAAAAGAATCATACATTTCAATACAAACTTTTACAGAAAGTAAATTAAGGTAACATTTATGATATAACGATATTTAATGATTTTTATGAGGAATTCGTAACTCTATCTCATATGTACAATAGAAATCACCGATAATCAATGCTTTTTTTTGTATATCATAAGTTATCGGACTACTGAATCGAATTTTGAATTATACCTTTGATTCAATATTATCAGTGTTGAGTAAAATAAATAACTTAAATTTCTTCTAGTTTTGAACAACTTTTATAAATATTCTAAATTTTTTCAAAGAAAAATAACTTTTAATATGTGGATTAGTTAAATGTATTACTTATTTTGCTAATTAATAGTACAGATTAAAAGTATCCGTAAATAAATATTCACAAATGTTTCAGAAAATAATTTTTAAAAGATTCCGTTATCGAAGCATATATTTTAATCATTTTATAACCATAATGTCAAATGCTTTTCAAAAATACTCTAACCAAAAGTGTCAAATTTACTGCCAACTAAGTACGATTTTCAAGTATGAAAAGTTCACACGAGATATATCATATATAGTTATAGATGCAATTTTTATTCTATTAATTTACATACGAAACACGTTTTTTTGTGTTCTGTACGACATTAAATTTCGGTCAATATATATAATTTGTATTATATTATTTTCTTTAACTACTCATCCGTTGTTGTTCTGAGTGTATGTGTATGTATATGACACACTGAAATTTATTTTTCATTTCTAAGTAGAAATGAAAATTGTAATTGAATTTCCATAGCCATTTTTCATGAAAGTTTCTTTTTTTCTCGATTTTACTTTTCATTTAGACTCTAAAAGTAGTGATATTTTAAGTTGGTGTAAGGATGAATATAAATTTCTGAGAAATTTAGATGATTATAGTTATTTTTTGGATATATATGTAATCAATTAAACATTATTTTACTAGGAGGTTATTTGATTTGACAATCAAAGCATACCACCTCGTGAAATAATTAAAAACTACATACACTTTTTGTTTTCCTACATCTTTTATAGTACAAA
The DNA here is from genome assembly GCA_019974015.1 of Nephila pilipes. Taxonomy (NCBI): domain Eukaryota; kingdom Metazoa; phylum Arthropoda; class Arachnida; order Araneae; family Nephilidae; genus Nephila; species Nephila pilipes. Next base: position 300,176 of record BMAW01027401.1, on the reverse strand, counting down.
ATGTTTAAGAAACTATTAAATCCCAATAACTGTTATCCTATATAAGTGAAATATTTTAAAATGAACAGTGATATATTATGTAGAATCATCCCTACTTTAATAGAAGCAAACATGCACCCCCAAATCTGACAGACAAGAGTGACACGGCATCATCGGGTGCTTCAGCTGGTCAAATAAGCGCTCTATATGGGGTGTGTTCAGGAAGCAGGAGGGCCATGAAAGAGTTTGAACATGAAACAGAAAATCTTGAGCTACTCGAGTTGTATGCGAACAAGCATCATCTTGACCTTTGAAGATTATTTATGAAAAAATTCACTTGGGGATCAATGAATGCCACCAACATAACATTGGCTCTTTAAGGTTCTACTTATCACAATTAGAGTGGATTGGCTACCATAAACTATGCCCCTCAGGCCATTATGTCTGATGTGCGTGAATGGCATTGTACCGTTCACCAGGTCGCCTCCACAGCTGTAAGCATTTATTATCTGTAACGAAAATAAGCTGAAATTCCTCACTAAAGACAACATTTCGACAATATGTGGCAATACGACAATTAAAGAATTCGACAATATTTCGACAATCCACGTCGCTTTGGATTGTGACCACTGTAGACAGAGTCACCGACGTTGTGATGTTTAGAGCGGCGCACGAAAAGGGCACTTAAATTATGGATTCGCTTCCACAGAGCATCTAAAAATGGTTTGAGGAACAACTGGCATTTCTACATATGATTGTATCGTGAAATAAGAAACTTTGAGGTCCTCAAACGCTTGCTGCACAATTCTTCTAAGTATAAAATATTCCAACTAAGTATAAAATAGACAAATATAACGATATTAAAAAAATTCTTCAGTAGTTTTTTTTGATCATGATTATCCCATAAGTTTCTTAAATACGTCTTTACATCAGAAATATATTAAACAACTTTATGTATTATGATCCCTTTTCAAATCCATCACACAACACTAGGATCACAAAATGTCGGCTTGCTAATATTATAGCCATGAAGAATTCAATTACTTTCTTACAGTATTCCAAAGAGTACTTATTAAGTACTTTTTGGAATATTTTACTCATTTACGAATCAATTAATAACCAACCAACAGATTGTGCCTTCCCCCCTTTTTTAAAAACCATTTAATAACCAAACAACATTTTGCACATTTTTTTGCGTTAATAGAGAGAAGACTTTTAGCTTTTTACATTTCGATTGTTTGATATCTATCTTGACACAATTCGTTTTTTTTTGAAGATTGTCTTACTTATCTACTCACCTTTTCGAATCTTCATTTCTTTGAATTTTTTGTAAGTAGTTTTCATATTATTGATTACTTGCTAATTTTTAGAATGATAAATTTTATTCTTGTATTTTTGTATCATCGAGCTCTTTTTTATTTAGGATTTTTCCAATTCAGCCAGCCAAGCCTCAAAGAGGGAAGTTTGGTACTAGTTGGAAGTTCAAACTAGTTGGTAACCATCACCGCGAATACGGTTCAAAGTACGAAATTGCTTTATGACTTGCGAGGTTCCTTTTCTTCATTTATTATTTTTTTAAATTTAGTTTCAACATTTCTTTATGTCTTTTAAAATATTTTCCAATTTTTCAGTATATATATATATATATATATATACATGTATAAGATAAAGCAATTAATTTGTCATTAAAAAACACAAAAGGAAGAGAACAATTAACAACAAAAAAAAAAAAAAAATTTATAGAACTAAGTAAAAAAGTTGAAACTGAATCAAATTTGAAACTAAGAGATGAATAAAATTTGAATCAAATTTGAAATTAATTTGAACCAAAGAATAAATCGAATAATTCGAATACCCAACAAAACAAAACATCCATATTCAGACTGGGGACTGAATTGTAGGGTTAAACTAATTCTATGGTACCAACCCTCCCCCAATGCATCTTGTTGGGTAAAATTGGATTACTCCGAAATTCAAGTTGTAATTTAAAGAAAAGAAACAATAAACAAAGAAGAAAAATTGAATGGCGAGTTTTTGAAAATAATCAAAATAATCAATTACTAATTATTTTCAAAAACAAAAAAAGAATTTTTTTTATCCAATTAAAACTTATCCATTTAAGAATATCCTTTTAAAATTATCCGATTAAAATTATCCATTAAAATTATCCAATTAAAAATATCCAATTAAAAATTATTCAATTAAAAATTTAAGATTTTTTTCTAAACAATATAACATTATAATTAAATATTTCCAGTTAAAAAACCTAAAACCTACATACCCGAATCCATGCTTCTTATCGAAATTCAATTCAAATTTCATAGTTGTAAAGGCAAAGATTCAAAAGATCATATCTTTGACAAGTGATCATGAATCTGAGTGCAATAGGTTAAGTAACTTTTTAAGTGATGATATCCACCACCATGCACTGTTGCCAGATAAGTTTTGGAAGTCAACAGTACTTAACTAATTTGAGTATAAAAAGTTTCAATACAGAATATTTAATAAAAATCCACCAATAAACCAATCATAACCAGAAATCATATTGAATGATCAGAATTTTATTTGTTATAATTATTTAAAATCCAATTGAGTGAAATATGTGTGTGTAAATGTGTAAAAATATAGAAATGTTTCAAAATATCTTCACAACTACATCACTAACTAGTTGACTTTGTAATCCTAATGTTGTGTGGTGGATTTGTTTTGAAACGAAAGTCCAAAAACCCATAAATGTCCCGAAAGGCAATAGCCCCCAAGTACAAGACCATCTTTTTGAATAAGTCACCAATCTATAGAGAACTCTCATCCGTATAAATATTATCCGTATTCTCTCATCCGTATAAAGGACACGACTCCATTGATTAGATGTCCTGTTTTTATGCTCCTTATACCACCATAAACGGTGCCACCGATGGCCAACTTTCAAAGTGATACAGTGCTGAGGACTGCGGGCGACTTGATCACTTTTAAGAAGGTGTCTGGGTATAGTAGACAGCAACACTAGTCTCCCTGTTGCTGTACACAGTTGCTGAGCAATGGCTGTTACTGACTAGTATCGGGCTCCTTTCACCTGCAAAACGATATAGCGGTCCACCACTGCAGTTGTTTTCCTAGGGCTGACACTAACGGTCTTTCTAACAGCTGTACATATATTTTGGAAAGCTTTCCAAGTACGCGAAATGGCACTTTTGCTGATTCCAAACTCTTCAGCTACGCAAGTCTAACTACACCTCTACAGCTTTCTGATTATTCTTCCTCGAGTAAAATCGTTCAGATGATTTAATCTTGCCATATTTTACGAAAGAACTCACTTGCGCTTGCAGCGAATGTCTTTAATTGCACATCCATTCCTCCTTTTATTGTAGTCTTTAGCTGCCCTCACCGACCGTACGTGATTTACGTACACTCACGTCCCCTATGAAGTTTTGTTACTAACAATTGTAATCGCATCAGCAATTACATGGCTATGTGCTTAAAATGTACATTGTTGTTTTAGGTTTGCATACCCCTATATATATATATATATATATATATATATATATATATATATATATATATGTATGCTGCGGGTGTTGGTATGGACAGAGGCACATGCTAATCCATCTGATATTTATTTATTTACTCACCATTGAACTACGTACAACGAGTTCCGAGCGAGCATCAAGTTAGAGCGCAAGTCGAGAAGAGAGAATGAGTCATTTCTCGGAAGTGAAGGAGAGCGCGCTCCAGGGTTGCTGCCTTTGGCGAGGAGCGCCTCGTAGTGCCCGCAGAATCTGTTTGGTGGTCTCCACAATAGGTGAATAATCTTCCTGTTGGTGAACCGCTGCACACTTCCCCCGCAGTATCTTTAAGATACGAAACATTCTGGAAAACGAACAATCCATCCAGAACGCGTGGTTGTAATGTCTTGATTAGGTGGAGGCAAGTCTGTTTCGGGAAAGTCACTATTATTTGCGATGAAAGCTGGTTTTAGTCTGTCCAACGACAGGGTGGATTTACGACCAGAAATGTCCACGTCGTAGACTTTCTCCGTTCTCCGCAACACTTTGAAGGGTCCATCGTAAGGTACTTGGAGGGGTTTCTTTACGCCATCATGTCTGACAAAAACAGGTGTTGACGTTTTCAGATCCGGGTTGATGAAAACTGTTTTTGTTCCCTGATTCGAAGTAGGTCGTGGTCGGATATGAGAAAAATGTTCTTTTAAATCCTCCACTAGCTGCTTAGGCTGAATGTCGGAAGGCGTAGGATTAAAAAATTCCCCTGGAAGTCGGAGGATGGTACCGAACACCATTTCAGCCGTTCTTGCTTGAATGGAGTCTCGAAAAGCAGTTCGAAAACCAAGCAAAATGGCTGGTATGACGGATGCCCATTGAGCCATGTTGTAGGCTTTTAAAGAGGCTTTTAGAGGGCGGTGGAACTCCTCTATTAAGTCATTCGATTGAGGATGGCAGGCCGTCGTTCTAATTTTCTTTATTCCTAGAAGACATGCTAATGCTTTAAAAAGAGATCCATCAAATTGGCGGCCTTGATCGGTTGTTATGCGAGAAAAACAACCGAAACGTGTTATCCAATGGTTGTAGAAAGTTCTTGCTACTGTTTCCGCAGTTATATCGGGAAGGCTTCTGGCCACCGTGTATAACGGTCTATCATCGTAAGACAATAGTAATTTCCAGCTGATGGTGGGAAAGGTCCGATTATATCAAGGTGCACGTGGTCAAATCTCCGTGTTTGGTCAGGAAAAGAGCCTAAAGGAGTTTTGGTATGCCTACTTATTTTTGCCTTTTGGCATGGTATACAATATTTAGACCAAGCAGAGCAATCTTTACCTATTGATGGCCACACGAAACGCGAGCGAATTAATTTTGTAGTAGCTCGAATTCCGGGGTGAGACATATTGTGCAATTGACTGAAAATCAGCTAGAGGTATTCCTTTGGGATATAAGGCCTAGCTGTTCCGGTAGATAAGTCGCAAAATGAAGGGATGTCAGAATTTGGCATAACTATTTTCTGTAACTGTAATCCTTGAGGGTTACTAATTAAATTTTGAAGCTCTAAATCCGATTCTTGCGATTTTGCAATCTCATCATAGTTGATAGGGTTGGGCATTTCGATAGAAGTTATTCTGCAAAGGCTATCCACTGTTATGTTTTTTTTCCTGGGAGGTAGCAAATATTTGTCGTAAATTGGAATATGAAATCTAGCTGTCTGGTTTGTCGTGGTGAGTATTTATCTAAATGTTGTTTAAAGGCGTGAGTCACTGGTTTATGATCGGTAAATAATTTGAAATCCCTAGCTTCAAGCATATGAATGAAATGTTTTATGGAAGCATATGAAGCTAGCAGTTCGCGATAGTAAGCACTATAATTTTTTTCCGTTTGAGATAATTTCCTAGAGAAAAACGTGAGAGGTTGGGGTTCGTTACCGATTATTTGGAACAATGCACCTCCGATTGCAAAGTCGGATGCATCTACGTGCCGTATCAACTCTGCATCTGGTTTCGGATGTGCCAAAAACGTTGCATCTGCTATTAATTTTTTGCAAGTACAAAAATCCTGTTCAGCTTGGGTAGTCCATTCGATTACCCTGTTATTGTTTTTTCTAGTGCCCTTTAAAAATTCACTTAGAACGATCTGGTGTTGGGCTACGTTAGGTAAAAATCGGCGAAAAAGAAATCAGAAAAGGTTGTTGCCTTTGGCGAGGAGCGCCTCGCAGCGCCCGCAGAATCTGTTTGGCGGTCTCCACAATCGGTGAATAATCTGCCTGTTGGCGATCCGACCGCTGCATATATATATGTATATATATATATATATATATATATGTGTGTATTAACAATATAAAAATGTGAAAATCGTATCGTAACTCAACCATTAAGAAATAAGATGTAAACCAACCAAAAAAATAGACGGATAAAAATTTTAAATAGAAAGTTACTGATAATACTATTCAAATTTAACCATAAAAGAAGAATTAGAAATTCCAAAGAAAGTAAATTAAATGAAAATTAATTAGATAAGAACAAGAAATATCAGAAAAGACTCATTAAGAGTGTGGCTGAAAATTACTTGTAGACTGATGGTAAATTCTCGTTATATTGGATGCTGCTATTTATTAAATGTCGCTAAAAAACTTAGCGTTGATTCCAAAGCAATAATAGTTTGGAATTCGTAGTCATTTGCAGCAAATTCGAATTTTGATTTGTTCCATGCCGAGTTGTCGACGCCATTTTGTTTTTCTCCCTAGAAGGGATCTACATTCATCATTATGCACCTGAAATCAAGCAAAAATCGAAACGTTCGGTTGCTTTCGGTGAATTTTTTTCAAAAAAGACGACTGGAAAAGATATGACCAATAATCTATGAGGAGAGAAAGGCGTTAAGATCACGATTAAGAGTAACTGAAACTTAGCTGTCTAGAGAGTCGTGATGCTTGCATACAAACCATTGCGATGCTACGAGCACCTTATCTTGAAATTTAAAAACAAATATTGAATGATCCTTTTAACTGGTAAATTAAAATAGAAAACCGGTAATTTTTCAAAAAATTGAAAAATAATATGTTTAAATTTGTGACAAGTAGTTGGGTTATTTTAGAATATTATTGCCCAAACGATCCCCACCACCAAAGATAGAATTGAATATATATATGTGTGTACACACACACACACACACACACACACACACACACAC
>BMAW01027401.1:267752-281275 GCA_019974015.1 Nephila pilipes | reverse complement strand
TAGTTTTTATTTTTAATACTATATAGTTTTTATTTTTAATACTATATAGTTTTTATTTTTAATACTATATAGTTTTTATTTTTCAATACTGTCATCATCACATGTATAAATCTTCTTTTTTGTTAGAATGCTCCTAACTGGAAGTTTTTTTTTAATAACATTAATACTTTATTCATTGAATTTTCATTTTATTACATTTCAACTTTTAAGCGTTTCCTTTAAATACTGATTACTTGTTAAAAGATGTATTTTTAAGTGGAATTTTAATAGTAATCCTTAAAATTAAATCGTAAGACTTGATACTTTTTGCCATGTTGGTTGATTGATTTGATTTCAAACGCAGCATAATACGTATGTACTCCTTAAATTGTTAAAAGCTTATAATAATTTCTATTCTATTTTTTCGTGTCCTTGAATATAACGCAGAGTATACTTTAGATAGTCTCAAACGCCTGAATAATATCATTTGATGATTTATTCTTAGGATTATACATAAATTCACGGGGGAATAAGTAAATGTGGGGATAATGTTAAGTTTAAAATGTTTGTTAAAAACAAGCTTTAGTATCAATAGAGTATACGAGTAATTTCTACAATTGAAACTCTTGAGTTGTTACGTGAAATTTTTCATGCCCTTGTATAATGATTTGTTCTCAGCATTAATTTATGTTTACATAATTTCTATTTACATGGACTAGTTAATACGTGGTTCAAAGCAAATGTAATGCTTAACTAAGAAATATCCATTTTATCAGGCTTTATACTGTTTATAAGTTTGTGACGTTGGACTATTCTCGTTTTCTCTTCATTGACCTCGGGACTTTAAGATCAAATGAATTATTATTATCATTGGCATAAAACTACAGTTTCTTCCAAACCAAAATAAAACTTGATTAGGTAAATTAGATGAATATACAAGTGAATTGGAGATAATGATATATAAATTAAATAGATTGAAATGAAATTGAAGGCAGATAGAGGATAACGACTTGCTGACACAGTTTTATAATTTGGATCGAAACTATTTAATTCGTTTTGGGATTTAAAACAAATTCTAGATGAATTATTAAGATAAGAATTATCTGTTTGTAAGAAGCTATTGAATCGTGCGAATGAATTGGTAAGCTAAGACTTTATTAGTTTATCTTTATTTATAAGTAAGTTAAGTTAGGATTCAAGAGATAAAGGTATTAAATGTTCAACAATGATAATTAATAAAGCTTTTTGGTTGTTCCATGTATCTTTGATTGGAGTTCATGCAATATTGGTTAATATATTTTATCAAGATATGGTACAAGAGCTGAGAAATGAAGGGCGGTCATTACAAGTTTGTAAGTTAGGCTTCAGATTAAGAATTTATCTAAATGAAAAACCATATAAAATTCTTAAGATTATATTAAACCGTTTTTAAGAATGTTTTAAATTATATATTTGTAAAAAAAAACATAAATACACCACATAGGCTAGACTCATTTAAATTAAATTTGTATATATCTGGGGAGAAAAAAAATAAACTTTTGAAAATTAATTAGTGGTTTAACATCCAAGAAAGTTACATATTTCAAAACAACTTTAATTTTTGTTAACAGCATACATCTATTCCGTTCTATCCGAATATTATATGAAAAAAGAAATTTTAAATACGCCATGTCATGATGCAACATGAAGAGTAATGAGTAGTTAAGGGCGCAAGTCATTTTTAGAAAATAAGGACAAGTAATGTAATTTTCTCTGAAAACCTTACACTGTAATTAGTAAATTTTAAAAATAATACTTGTAATGTTTCTACAACGGAAGAAGAAACTAATATTTTATCTAAAGAAGATTAATGACTGCTATTCAATCTTTGAGTAAAAGATCAAGAAATTTGCGTCTTAATTTACCGAAATAGTCTCATCATTTTGTTTCCAAATAGTTGAAAGTTTCTCATTACTCTAAAATACATTAACTGTGTAAATGTGGTCGTGAATTAGAATCGTCTGGGTTTGAATGAAGAATTCAATTAACAGACTGAGGAATTAAATTCCTTAGAGACTAATCTTATATCTTTCTGCTTCGTATTGCTTTTGAAGTGTCTTCGTTTGTTTCGTACCTTCTCTCTGCATATGTATCTTACATTTGAGAAGACCGAATGTAAGAAATGTTGCAGTTTCTTCATATTTGAAAAAAAATGTTCTTAAAAAAAAAAAAATCAATTCTTTGGTATTGAATCATATCGAATGGAAATTATTATAAATTAAAAGGAATTTTAATGAAGTTCCTTGTTCTTGCAGAAAAATAAAAATAAAAAAAAAATATTGAAATATTTTATTTCTGACAAAATGAATTCGACTTTCCAAAAATCTTAGTACTTCAAACACATATCGTTATTTAAAAAACTTTTTCTATTTTTGAGAAGACTAAAATCAGTAGAAGTATTATTGATTTTTTTTATTAATTGCCTGAAATAAAAAAAAAAGAAATGTTCATTTTCTTGCTAATTAATGAGTCTCTTTCGTAGCTTAATTATCTAAAACTTAAGCTTTTTATGCTATTTTGTTCTGAAAACGTTTTTTGAAATAATATATTTCTCATTCTCACTATATTATATCTTGCGATTAAAAAATTTTTTGAAAGCAAAATGACTGCGAAAATTTGTAATTATTTTATTCTTTTTTTTTTCTTATTAATAACACGGAAATATGTTAAATATTGAAAAAAAACACATTGAAAAACATTTTCAAAGACTAACTTTAAAAATATTTCTTTAAGTATATTAAACAAGAACTCATTGAAAAAACAACCTATTTTAATTAAAAGAAATGTGATCAAATTTCATAAAAGTGTGTGATTCAACTCTGTAACTGAATCAGTCATTTCAAAAACCACATAAGTCAAGTTTTTTCTAAAAATATTTTTTCTCATGAATGCACCTTTAAAAGTAGACCCACAATCTGAGAAAAGCTCACACAAATCATTCATTTCTTCATGTTCAAATAATATAAAGTTACAAAAATCTCTCCTCTCCTTGATCCCATGAGCATGTATGAGTGACATCAGTGCAACATGGAGAATAATAGCAAATGAGATTTATTCACAAATATTTAAGACAAGATGAACACGGTTAGCAAATCTTGGACTGTTTAACAACACGCATAGCACTTGTAATGATTAGTGACAAAACTGAAAAAAAATACAGCACATATAATAACAATCACATCATTTTTAATAATGTTTTGTTTACCAAAGTACTAGTTTGCACTACTGACAAATATACGAACAAATCACTCAGCCAATTCCGACCAATTATAATAGATTTCCCAATATATTCACTTACTTCACATCTCTCCATATTTACAGCTACTTAGGGAAGATGTGACATTACAGAAGAAATTCAGGTAAAATTTTCTTCCCAATCGAGATTTCAAGCAGATTCCAGCATTTTCTATAAGCAACGTTTTATCGCCAAAGTCGCATAATTAGTTGACAACTTTAAGGGGTCATTGTTGGTAAAGATTAATGAGAAAAGAATAACAACTCAACTTGACTTGGAGTTGAAGAACAACTCAACTTGACGAGCAGAGTAGAAAGAACTGAACGCTAGACGAGTCGAGTGAGGGAGAAAGCGAGGAACAGGAGAACAATGGCGGAAGAACTAGCAATGTCCGATAATTCTGTAGACGTGTAGTATTATCTCAAATGTTGTGTTTCGTGCTGCATTAATGATTAAATTAAAGTCTTGCATTTAAGGAAAAAGGTCTGAAACGATTTATTAATTCTTTTTTTTTTTTACAATCACTCTCACCGCCTTACAACAACTCGACCAAATGGAAATTGTTTTACTGGCGCAGTCGGTAGGATCGTATCAGGTGAGAGCTTTCATATATTTTGTGTATATGCATGCTCCCATTGTTTTTTATTTTAATTGTCTGGGGGAAAATTATTAAAAGTATAGAATTGAAATTTTGTTCCATCCCGAAACGTAGAATTATATATCTCGTCAGAGAAAAGAGAATTTTCCGCCAGGAAAAATAGAATAAATTTTCTCACCAGAGGAAAAAAAAAAGAATACGTAGTATTCCGAGTGTTATTTTGCTGTTTTGTACATATTTGTTTTTCCCGGAAAGAAAAAATATATATTTGTTTTCCTGGATTTATGTTTTCGTCCCAGATAATCAGAGTAGGCTTAATGAAACACACGTGCAACCTGCATATTTGTAATTGATAATACATTCGATTCAATTTGATTCAATGTATTTTGGTTAGTAATTGCATTTATCAATTCGAAAAGAAAACTTGTTTCTATAAATTTTATATCAGTGTATTCTAATGATCATATTCTGTTTTGTTACCATGCCAATTTATTTTAACGCTTTTTAAGCAATGATTTCAATAAGAACGATTCTTATTTAATTCAAAAAGAAAACTTGTATCTATAAATCTTATATCAGTGTATTCTTATGAACTTATTCTGTTTTGGCAGCATGCCAATTTATTTCTAACCCTTTTTATGCTATGATTTCAATAAGAATGATTCTTTTTTTTTTTTGATTTTCTTCTTTTTTTTCTATGTAAATCGTATCATTATTTATGCCTGTTATAAATAGAGTAGTTCTGACAGACTTGTGGGTTTTATTTGATGTTATTTTTTTGTATGGCTATGCCCTTGATTTTATTCTTAACGGATATTCTAAGCATTAGGATTGTGCAAGTACATTTTTGATGAGATATTTAATGTTGAAGAAAAGAATAGAATAAAATTAATAAGTTTGATTAATTTCTTTGTAGATTGTATTCTGATAAAAGAACATCTTTCTTATTGTGATATTCAACATATCCATTATCTGAAATTTTACAAAATTAAGTTGTGCAAAAAATAATTGTATCGAAAGTTTTGATATTTAATGATTATTCACAGCTTTTGCGAACACAAAACTTGTTTATGTTTGTTCTTAAATCTGTTAATTTTTTTTGTTTGAATGTATCTGATATTATGCCTCTGTGAACTGAGTATTGTAGCATTTTAATTTGAACAGTTTGTTTACGTATAGTGCTCATTGATTACACATTAATGGTTATTAGGGATTTATTATCTAGTTATTTGAATATTTATTAATTACTGTTTCGCAAGGACTGATATAGTTAGTATTAAGAGAACGACTCTGGTTAATGGTATCCATTAATGTATGATATGTTTTAGAAATGTATTATTAGATTTAACCCATATACATCTACTGTCAGAGATATATTTTATTTTTCTATACAAATTATTAGAAAATCTCTATTACTTTTAAGAGTTATATTTTTCTATCCATCTATATATCTATATATACTATAAAAAAGGGGCTACTAAACACCAAGCACCATGGCATTTTTGACTAAGGGTAGAAAAGAAAATTTACGTAATTTGGCTGAAAAAATGGGAGGAAATCCAACTCCCGAAATGATTATAGATCTAAAGAAAATTATTATGGAAAATAAATTTTATGATGAAGAATTTGTAAAGGGAACATTAGAGATAATTATTAATACAAAACTCGAAAATCAAATGGAGTTGGAAGCTCAGCAGAAACAAAAAGAATTTGAAGCTCAGCAAAAACAGTTAGAAGCTCAGCTGAGAAGAGAACAAATGGAATTTCAATTGAGAAAATTCGAAATCAATTTTGGAAAGACAATCCTAAATGATATCGTAGACACAGGTACACAAATATCTGTATTACGTGATTTGGTGGGCCATATGCCTTATGAAGAAAAATGCAAGAAAAATGAAAATTCCAATCTGTTAAATCAATTAGAAAAATGCGGAATGAAACATGTACCCTAAGTGAAGAAAAAGACGAAAGGCATATTGATAAACAAGAGGAAGAGCAAAAGAGAAAACTGTTGGAGATTTGACAAAAAAGAATATTGGGGGAAAAAAGGATGTAACAGGAGAAAATATTTCTATTGGAGAAAGAGAGGAATTAACATTAAAGGTGCACATTAAGTCAATAGAAGATTTACCGAATCGACTAGAGGAACTGGGAAAAGAAACATGTGTTTTCAATGGGGGAAAGAAGAAAGCAGAGGGAGCTTTCATAAAAACTAACCCCATACTGAAACCAATACAGTTTGAAAAAGATAAAGATTTAGGACAGATAATTAAGAGGACAGAACGAGTAAATAGAAGTTTTTCACCTAGAAAGGAAGAAAATATAAACGTTACAGTGAAGGGAACGATTCTAGTCCAAGTGAAGAAACGTCTTAAAAGATATCAGATACGTTTCCTAAAGAAAGAAAATATAAGTATCACAACAAGACAAGGGTTCCCCACCAGAAGGAAGGAAAAACAGTAAGGTGAACAGAAAGAAAAGACTAAATGAGTTCAAAGTGAGAGAGTACCCTTTTTTCAAAGACGGGAAATTTTTATAACCGCAAAGGAAGGCAAAAAACAATCCCCTTTGACCCAGGTGGAATGAATGGATTCCAGCTTAAGAAGTGCCTCTTTCACAATGAAGAGAAAGAGGTGGCATTGGAACTGTTCTGGCCCAAAGAACTTATAAAGAGGAAGAGCGTAACAATTCATACCTTATTAAAAAAATTTCTGATACAGAGAAAAGTTCTTGCCACGTTAAACGATCGTAATTGTTCGTCCTATCTTGCCATTAAGAAAAAGATCTTCAGTAATTTTAATGTGAAAAAAAAATTGTGGTATATATAAAGTGGTACATTTATATTGCTGTTGCTTACGGTATTATTCACATGAAAAGAAAAGGTGTCCAAGGCTCTTTTCGATTAGGGGGCAACATGAAATTAAAAATAAGTGGACTGTTAATAAATTGGTTTCAAAATATTATTATTAATTATTTTATTTGTTTGATGTTTATAAATTTATCTGTATTTGTATGCATATTTGTATGATTTTTATATTAAGTGGGAGCTGCATAAATAGAAGGCTCTCACCTTAATATTTTTTTTGTTGTGTGTAATAGGACAATTACTTGTTCGAGCTTTATTTTCTTTAGCCACATCGGCACTCCTGTGACGGATGTGCTTTCCCCGATGGGAGTAGTAAAGATTAATGAGAAAAGAATAACAACTCAACTTGACTCGGAGTTGAAGAACAACTCAACTTGACGAGCAGAACAGAAAGAACTGAACGCTAGACGAGTCGAGTGAGGGAGAAAGCGAGGAACAGGAGAACAATGACGGAAGAACTAGCAATGTCCGATAATTCTGTAGATGTGTAGTATTATCTCAAATGTTGTGTTTCGTGCTGCATTAATGATTAAATTAAAGTCTTGCATTTAAGGAAAAAGGTCTGAAACAACTTATTAATTCTTTTTTTTTACAATCACTTTCACCGCCTTACAACAACTCGACCAAATGGAACGTGTTTTACTTTGTTTAAACTTTCTTAAGCTGATTGATGAAATATGTGTAAACGCCTCTTTTCTCTTTTTTAGAGAATCGCTGTCGGGAAGCGTCACCTCAGATTCGAAACGCCAGTGTAATCAACAATATAGTGAATCAATATATTGAATGACCATCTGCAGAAATTGAAGACAATGTAGGGGAGAATGACGAAAAATATGATACTGTACCTTAATGACAGAAAAACATAAGAATGTTAGCTCTGAGTGATTTCTTTAATTGTGATTAAAAACATGCTAAATTTGTTTATTTTGCTTAAACTAATGCCATTGAAATCTGTTTCTTACTAAAACAATAAATAGCAGTTCTTAAGGATTTCTTTTTAAAATTTGTTGCTCATAATAAAAATTGTAAACTGTTTATTAACTTCAAAGCCTGAAAATTCTAAACTTTTTCATCTCCTCTTCAGCATTTTCTCTATTTGTCCGGTTTGATTTTTATTTATTAATACATAATAAACTACTAAATAATTCGGAATGTTGATCGTTTCATTGGGTTCTTTTATAAAAACGAATAATTTAATGATTTATAGCTTTTTTTAATTCAAATTTTGCAATTCATAGTATAATTGTTCATCTTCATTGGTAAGATACATTTTATAATAAGAAAAGTATTTTTAAGCTTCATCTGAGGGCTTTGAAAAACATATGAATTAAAATATTCTGCATTTTCAAATGGTAGTAATATATAAAAGACTTAGCTTATTCAATTCAATTATTCTATATTTAGTTTCATTCTGAATGACAATTTTTATTAAAAAATATATTCCCGTTTTTCGATAAAAAGCTTCTTTATTGAATGACATTCTTTTATACTTTTGTAAACATTGAATTACATTTTTGAATGTAGTTTCCGATTTTTTTAAAGTGTTTCTTTTTTTTTTGTTTCATCTTTGAAACATTCATATTTTCCTCAAATATTTTATACACACGTTAAAAGCTATGTATACCAATTTCTAAGGGAATGAAAAGATGACGGGAATGAATGCATTTCTTTCTTTATATTTGTATTTAGTCAGTCATGTTATTAAGTATTATTGATTTCTATTTTTATTTACTACTTCATCAAAAAATTTTAAAAGCAATCTGTTTATGAGTTTTGTACTGAAACGACAGAGTAATTTAAATTCAATGAACAAGCAGTTGGGGATATGTGCGTAATCTGAAAACTTTTAAAGACATTTATGCATTTAGGAAGTCATTATAAAAGCATCTAAAACTGAATTTTGTTGAAAAAACAAGATGTTTTGCTTCTTTGTTGCAATTACATTTTAAATCCAACAAAAAGCTTTCATAAATTTCAGTAAAATAATTTCATATGAAGGAATTTTATTTTTATAGCATTTGAGTTGTTCTACGACCAACAGTTTTACTAAAATTATATACGACCGGGACTTTTATAATTGTGACAAAGTAATTAAAATTTACCATTATAGAAGAATAAATGATTCAGCAAATTTATTTATTCTCAGTTTATTTAAAAGCAATTGTGGTAATATTTTGAGCAAATTAGAATTATTAGTGAATGTGTGATACCGAAAAATACTGTATTTTTCATTTTTAAAATTGTTTTTCAATACAATAGAAAACATTTTTTTTATTATTAAGGTACACACTTTATAGATAAATTGAAAATTTTTGAATGAGATATTAAAAGGTAACTATTTTAATAAGCAGTGCATTTGAATAATTAATCACATGTATCAGAAATTTTATTTATTTTGAGAGAAGGAGAGAATAATACTTAGGAAAAATATTATTTGTTTGTAAAGTGAAGATAAGAAAGTCGTTTAATGTGATAAATTTTATCTGGATTTTCTAGAAATTTTGCTTGTAGTTAATCATTAAGAGGACTGTTAAAATATTGCATTTCATCCACTGGAAGCAATTTTAGCTTCCCTTGAATTCTTGTGTACAATTCGTATTGATGTGAAGCTTAGATAATAATTAAAGTTTAAAAAAAAAACAATGGGAATTATTTAGAGACCCGGACAAACATATACTCAAGTGTGTGTGTGTATTCTAATAAAATAAGTCGTTGCTTTGTCAATTTATTCCAAATTATTAAAGGATTTATTGTTTTTGCTGATTTTATAGCGGAAAATAAATATTAAGAAATGTGACAGTTATGTATGTTTTAACTCATATCTCGATTTATTTTTTAAATAATAGCTCAAACCTAAATATTATTTTTCTACTATAGGTCTTATAATCATAGTCAAAATAATGTCGTTTTTATTATTTTAAATGATACATTTTTCGATTAAATTAAATTAATGTAAGGAGGGAAATTTACAAGTTATTAAATGGGTTTGTTAAATATACATCCATTTTATGTACATATTTTACAGATTTATAATTTATCTTTAAGAAATTCATCTCTTCATTAATATTTATATTCTCTTTATTAAATATGAAAATACCAATTGGTCTAGCTCTGTCTGTTTTAATTTAATATCAAAATATCTCAGAAATTATTATAAAAAAAAGTCAAAAATTTTTGCTTTCATGGAGGGGAAGAAATCCATAAATTTTGATTAATAAATATACTCAATTGTAAATTCATAGTTGTAGAAAATAATAACCACACTGCCCAATATTGGGAGAATTTTCTATTCCGAAAGACCATACTGTAAAATTCTGATTATCCAAGATTCTTGTGTTTGAATATTTTTACAAACGGACAATCTAAGGATTAAATAACCATCTAATGTTATCATTCGTGAAAAACCTGAAATATATACCACTTAAAGATAGAAAGGATCTAATGAATATATCATAATAAGATAAATACTAGTATATTATAACAGTATCACATCACATTTTATGTAATCAATGCAATAAACAAAATAAAAAGTATTGTTGAATCTCTACCCCAAACAGTTGTCCTAGACATATATAAATTTATATATTCTTGAAGTTTAACTAAGAGTTAAAATCGAAATAGATCGATATCTTATGGAAAACCCATTCTCAGTGGAAAACGGTAAAATAATCTATAGAAGAATTGAATATAGATAAAACTTAACTCTGAAAATATTTCAAGGAAAGGGAATAAAGGAGTATGAATGAAAGGAAATATTACAATACCATAAGAAGAATGTTTAACAATGAAAAAAAAAATGTTTTCTGAAGCATTGTATTTTTCTTTTACAAAAAATTGTATATAATAATAAATGGAAATTCTTCTTAAAAATAAAACTTACGTATATTTTTCTTAAATTTCTTTTCAGTTTTAACTTAAAAACAGAATTTGATTCGGTGTATTTTGTTTTAAAAATTCAATAATCCTTACTGAGATAAACAAAGATATCCATATACCTATTTTTTATTTGTTTCACATAAATGCCTGAATTTGAGAAAAAAAAATAATAAGTTTGCTTCCCTTTTCAATTTTTACTTTTCGCATTTTCAAAGAAAATGATTTACAATGAAGAACACTTGCATTGACTTTGATGTGTGTTGACGTTGTTTAAGCGAAGAACTTCAAATTTGTGATTCATATTCAAGTGAAGACAAACCCTTAGCTGGCACTCTACTCTCTCTCTCTCTCTCTATTTCTATCTCAAACACCTTTCTCAACAATATAATGGGTTTTCGGTGGCATCATGAGTTCAATCTGACCAAAACACTATTGGTCATATTTCAATCAGCTACCGTAGCCACGGAGAAAGCATGGAATAAAGTAAAAGGAATTTAAAATTTCTCAAATCTGTTTTCTCTGAATTTTAAGACACGGGATTCAGACCTGAACCATTTTTTTAGAAAAGAAAAGTTTCAATAATAATATATTTTGTCTTCTGTATATCGTAATAGGTAACGATATTTTAATTTGTTTTTCTATCTGTAAAATTAACTATTGATGTATGTATAGTAAGCTCCAATAGTCTTTCGATTATGCATTAATTATAAAATAAGTTTTCGGTTTTGCACGTTAAAGCGAAAAGCAGCTTATATACTGAATCATGTTTTGTTTCAGTCTTATTTTTAATAATCTAAGTCTTCTTGGATTTTAAGTAGATTTGCCAATAAACTTACAAAAGCACACTAAAAATCAATCAGCATTTATATGTAACTAGATAAATTCGCAAGATTTTCAATTTTTACACTGAAATTAACATGAAACCTTAAGCTTGAGTTCAATAGTATAGTTAGTTACCTTAAGCCAAGAAATTAATAAGATTATGTATGTTACAACTAAATTCTTTTGAAACAGAAGTTATCTTGAGTTTGGGATCGTAAGATTCATATCTAAATCCATTTAACAGCAACAACGGTGGAGATAACTCTATACAGAAAAAAAAAAGAATTAATAAGAAGCACTCAACTCCCCCAGACTACTTCCAAGAGCGTTATTAACACTAAAATAGAAAATGTATTAATCATGTTTTGCAAAAAAATTCACTCGCAGAAAGAAAATGAACCAATAGAATAGAAAAAAATCCGCATTTGCTGAATGAAAAAATTAAAATAATGTATCATTTTATAAAATGCTTTTAAATTAAAGAATGCATTATTATAAGCAGTTATAATAATGAATGCAAAAAATTAAATAGATAATTGAGCATCTTTTTCCTTAATAATAATTGGAGAATATCTTAATGATCCAAAGTTTAAAATAACACATAAGTAATTCGCTGCTTTAGAGAATATGATTATAAAATATTTTCTGATGAATTATTAGAATATAATTACGCAATCTGATTTTATAAACAATAAATTTGTTTCTATGACTTATTATTTTAGTTACTATACACTACAATTAAAACTCTTTCCTTAAATAAAAATTTATTTTAGAAAATACTTAAAGAAATTCTATTACCGCGTATTTCTTCTCTTTGAAGATTCGCTTTGATATTTCAATTACCTTTTAATAATCCTTCACAAACATAAAATTAGTTTTTAGCAGGCTTTTACACCATATTCTTATTCCTCTTCCCAAAACACACTAATTTGATAGAATTTCTCTTTCAAAAACCAATTCCAGATAGCCATCGAGGAGAATAATGGGATTTCATTGTGTCTATGTGAGCTTCACCTCTGACGTTAACTGGTGCGAAAGTTTAAAGAGTGAGCTAACTTATCACTTAACCTCGTAATCCTTCTTTTGAAAGTATCTAGTTGTTTAACTCTAATGCGAATTAATTAAATTAAAATTTAAAAAAAAAGTGATTTCACAGTGAATCCATTTTTTATTAAAAGAATAATTCGGCCATATTTTTTGATTTAAGGATTCTAAAAATGAAATATCAATTAGTAGAAAACTAATAACACTTGAAACTATTAATCAAGGAGATATTTCTAGATTTCTGAATATTATTATTTATTAAAAATAAACAGTACTTTCCAAATACATTTGCAGTACATATAAAAACCGTAAAAATTATCGAAGAAAAGAATAATCTCTGAGAAAATGCAACATTCTAATCTTTCTAGAAAAAAGTCAAAATATTTTTAATAATAAAAGAGTTACAAGATATATTAATATATTTTTTTGAAGAAAAATATGTAGTGTCAGAGTTAATAAATACTGTCTGCTTATATATTTAGAGAGAAATAAGACGTTATTCAATACATGAAGCGTATTTGACAATTTAAATATTTTAATTTATATATATATATATATATATATGTATATATATCCAATTTATGATTTGGAATGTGCTATTTTTTCTCTTAATGTTATTAATATCGATTTTTTTAATCTTTTGTTCTTTTATATTTACTAAGAGCTTAATTTTGAGGCAAATTTTAATTGAAAGATTTAACATTTATTCTAAGCACTTCATCTTTTGTTTCAATATTTGATATCAAAATTTAAATATTTGTTTTACGGTAGAATGAAAGAAGATATCAATTCTCTTCCCTTTTATTTTCATTAAG
Organism: Nephila pilipes; assembly: GCA_019974015.1. Taxonomy (NCBI): domain Eukaryota; kingdom Metazoa; phylum Arthropoda; class Arachnida; order Araneae; family Nephilidae; genus Nephila; species Nephila pilipes. The sequence goes on along the minus strand of BMAW01027401.1, from coordinate 268,001 downwards.
AGTTGTTTAATTATGTTTGCTCAAACATTTCTTGCTCTTTAAAATGTCTTTCAGAGGTGTTGTTATATATAATTTCAAGATAAAGTAATATGTAAAATTCTGCTCCACTCCTCTTTACAGACATTAATTAATTTCAATTGAATTCGCTTAACTTTTAGATTTTAACCACCGTTTATTTTCAAATATTCTTTCAATACTCTCAATATTTTCATATTATTTAGATATTACACACACACACACACACACACA
>BMAW01027401.1:237711-267352 GCA_019974015.1 Nephila pilipes | reverse complement strand
CACACACACACACACACACACACATTAAATTGCGAAAAAAAATTATAATTTGGCATCATAGGTGAGTATAATTATAGTTAAAAACATTCTCAAAAAATATATAAAAATTATTCGACATTGAATGAATTGTATTGATACCTAAATTAACTTTTTTTATTATTTTTGATGAAGAAAGTATTGTGTTTTTTAGTTTTTTTTACTTTAGCTCTATATGATTAAAAACATGGGAATAGTATATATTTATGCTATTAATATAATAGATTAAAAATATTAAATATACTAAATTATTTCATTTATTACTATAATCATTACCGAAATATTTGAATGTTTGTACTCACGATTGAAAACATTCCTTATCATATTATTTATATGTTTATTTATTATATTACATATTATGTTAATTTATATCAAAAGTCTATAAATAGCTTTGATAATTTATTTAACAAAAATGCTGTACTAGCTATGATTCATATAGTTTACATAGTACACAACAAGAATTTGTTTTTGAATTTTATTTCAAGAAATGAACTAAAATGGATGAAAATTGCAATTGCTTTAGAAATCTGATTTGTTGTTGTTTTATTGACATTAGACTGTGTTGATAATATTAAGTGTGTATTATTATTTAAAGTAGAAGGGGTAATTTATTCACCAAAAAGCAGTAAAAAGTTTTTAAAAAATAAAATATTCCTTCAGTCAAACTTTTATGTTTGGTAAAATGAGTAGACAAAACAATTTTTTTATTAAGTTTATAAAGTAGTGCAGGATTTTAATAGTGGAGGTTTAATTTCAGTTAGCCATCATACAACTAACTGTAATATATTTTTTTTTTGCACATTAGCACAACAAAAAAAAAACATTTCATTTTAGTAGATATAAGATTTTACTAATCTGCTAAAGTGAACTCAAATACAATACTTATATACGTGAATTACTCATGTTGGCTTTATTAAGAAATTACAATGAAAAATTTTAAGTCAATTGAATGTCACAAAAAAGACTAAAATGGTTACAGTGCGAGCAAAATAAGAGCTTTTAATCAAATATAATGTTAATCAAATTTTGAACTTGATAAATATTTTATTCGTAGTACAAAAACAAAAGAAGAAGCAAATACAACAAGATTTTGATTTGAGATAGAGCCATAAGTACAAAAGATTTCCAATTGGAGATTTAAAAATATGAATCCATTTAGGAAAGTTTTGAGTTACTAATATAATAGAGATATATAGAAGCAATTTTAAAACTTTCAATGAAAGGAAAGAAAATATTCCCTGAATTATGTAAGATATTTTTGAGGCCACTCATTAGCAGAACTGAGGTCTGAAGATCTTAGTATCAAAGTTCATTTTCACTAAAGATGCTTGCATAATACTTCAAGTGCTGTTGCTCATTGAATAGATTAAGTCTTACGATCAACACATAGAAGTTTGGGGAGTAATGCTAAGTTGACGTTATGCCATGCTTTCAAATTATTATTAGTTTTATTGTTTTTACTCCATTGAGTTACCCTGTAACAATGCTTATTAAAGAGAAAAATGGAGGCTTCACGCAGTTTATTTGAAAAAAGTTCAGAACATATACATATCCATTAAAATATAGAAAAATGCTTCAAAACCATTGAAATGGTTATTTCATGAATATTAGTGATAGTTATTGAGCTATATACTGGAGAAAAAATTAATACTAATTTATTTTTGGAGAGGAAAATAAACTTTTCAAAACGAGTATCAACTTTAGATTAATTTAAAGCGTATAAAAATATATTTTTTGAGCGTAATTTACTTAATCTCTGCTTTTTTTAGACTTTAAATGCATCATTTGATAATGGGATTGGAAATTATTTAAAAGTTTAACATATTATACATATTTAAAAAAGAGGACAGGTAGTATAATTTGCATTGAAATTTAATACTATAATTTGTAATTTTTAGTTGTAAAAGTCTTTTTTATGTAATAGGAAATATAAAGAACAGAATCTCTTTTTAAATACTAAAATAAGGGACCATGAAACTGATGTTCAAATTAAATTTTAGATTTTCGATTTTACTTTCAAATTAAATAAAGTTTATTATTACTTTCAAACACATCTGACATTGTACCTGCCGAAATATATTAAATCATTGGAAACAAGTGAATAATTAAATCAACATTCTAAGGAATGAAATCCCCTTGCGTGTCTCGTATTTCGAATTCTTTTTTAGATCAGAACTATTTATTTATTTTCTACATATTCTTGAATCTTTTATAGCAAAATGTTTGATTAGTTTAATAAAATAAAAAAAAAAAAAAATAGATAGAGAATAATTTTAAATAAAAGCAAATTGTTTCCTAACATTTGAGGAATGTGAGTAAAAAGTAATACGAATGTTAAAATGAAGTTTACTGTTCTTAGAAAAAAATTGACTTTAGGGAAAAAAGCATTGAAAACATCTTTCTCAATAACATAAAGTATATTTTTCAAGTTTACTACGAGATGTACTCTGTTTCTTTATCCATTACCATAAATAAAAATGCTAATTTTTTTGATAATTAGTGAGTTTGGACGGTTGCCTAATTATTTAAAAATTACATTTTCTAAGCTTTTTCTGTATACCAATGTCCTAAGAAAAATGAATGGCTCAATTTTTTTTAAATTTGAATCTTTTGAAGAAAGAGAATTTATGCAATCTTTTGCATGCATTTTTACTGCCACCTTTTTGCCTTTACGTTAAAGGATGTCTGAAAATGTAACTGAAACCTTGATAAATATTTGCAATGTTATTATAAATAAAGATGTAGATGAGAATCTCCCCGCCCCTTTTTTTTTAAAAAAGAAAAGCATAATAAATTCTAAATACAAAAATCTGCGAACGATATTTTCTTAAATTTGATGAACTATATAGCTTGCACACTGTTCGATTGTAAAATGAATAAAAATTGTTCTAATTTACATATTGTGTATTTTGGACAAGCAATCAGACCTCTTGCAATAGTTTTGCTATCTGTATTCAAATAACTGGCGATAGTTTCTTGTTATTTATACTCTGTTGTAATTCGGCAGTGTATGTGAATTGCAAATAATCCATATGCCGTGCCTTATTCTATTGGTTTAGATTCTATGTAAATATGAATCAGTGCGTGGTCGTTTTATGTTTAAATATCCAATAAATCAATGTAAAATGATATTTGTGTCTTGCATTTCTCTCAATTATAGTAATTTAGTCAATTAGTTTCTTTAGTTAAAATTCTCACACATTCCAATTAATAAAGCAGTTGAAAGTGGAAATTAAATAAAACTTAAATCGAGTGAAACATAGAAAGAGAATATAAACAAAGTCGGCTTGTTAGTGGTTTAGCCGTGAAGAATTTATTTATTTACATTTACACAGCTTACATTTTTACTCACTCTCTGGACCATTATACTCCTTTACCATACGACTTATTACCAACCAATAGTTTGCATCCTTTTACACTTTATTACCAATCAAACAACGATTTAAATCTTTTTTTCAATTTATATGGTGATGACGTGTTATATTTTTTTCATTTTGAGTATGTGATATACATCTTGAAGCTTAAAGAAAATTCCGTCTTACTACTCACATATTTGAATCTTCATTTCTTTGAATTTTTGTAAGTAATTTTTATATTTTGATTTGTTGACAATTTTTAGAATTATAGATTTTATTTTTGTAGATTTTATCACTGAACTTTTTTGTATCTTTTAATCATTGAGCTCTTTTGTAATTTGGATTACCCAATTCAGCCTACCAAGAATTATAGATTTTATTTTTGTAGATTTTATCGCTGAATTTTTTTGCATCTTTTAATAATTGAACTTTTTTGTAATTTGGATTTCCCAATTCAGCCTATCAAGTCGCAAAGGGGGAAGGTTGGTACCATTAAACTAGTTTAACCCTCGCTTATTCGGTCCTCAGCCCGATATTGCTTTTTGACTTGCTGGGTTCCATATTCTCATTTATTTTTTCTTTCATTTTTACATTTTTTTTCTGGATTTTTGTCTTTTTGAATATTTTAAATTATTCTTTCATAAATTTTCAGTATATATAGTCTATGCGGCACTGGGAGACACTCATTAGGATATGGATCATCCTAACTCCAGTTCCGTTGCTAGCTGCCTTAAATAATACGATTGAGGATCCATCGGGTGAAACACCAGATTGAAATGATCTTATAGATTTTGTATTCATCTTAAGTTCAGGGAATTTGTGGGGCAAGGTAATATGGTAAACTTTTCTTGGTTATCTTCGAACCACGCGCTTTCATTTAATTGTGTATGATTTCTCCCTTCGCCCTAGAGGAAGATACTACAGTGGAGAGGAAAATCAGTCAACATTTAGAGGAGGACATGGTTCGAAAGAAGAAAAGTGTATTTCCATTGATCCCTCTTGCCTTCAGGAAAATTCTCTTGACCATCATGCTATCTCTTTCAGATTGAAACCCTCCAGCAATTGCTGTAGGATGTTTTGTTTCTGTTGTTTCAGGCCTTATAAACCAACATTCATCAGTAGAAAGAAGTGTAAAACGCGATTCATCGGAAAAAGCTACCTGTACTCCCTCAGGGAACGTTCGGTAACGTTACCGGTGCTTAAATTCTATCCACCATAACACCGAAGAACAACAGTCAGTACAATTGTACTAACAATCCGTCTAATGCGAAGCCTCCTACGCTGTATTAACTGAACTGTTGGGGAGGATATAATTTTCATAGCTGTTGGTTTACTTGGGCAACGAGTTGATCAACGGTTGTAAGTGTATTCGTTTGAACTTATTTCCGTAACCGTCGTTCATCTATGTTACATCGATCATAGTATATAACATTAGCCCTGTTGATAATTTTGGATGGTAACATTTTGCTGTAGATGTACACTTTTCCACAGATACATGTACATTTTCCACAGATACATGTACATTTTCTACAGATACATATACATTTTCCACAGATACATGTACATTTTCCACAGATACATGTACATTTTCCACAGATACATTTTTGTGCACACTTTTCCACAGATACATGCAAACAGCTCACACATTTAACCGTTTCAAATATGCTGTCATTCTTTTCACGAAAATCAATAATTATTCTCTTTTAGAATCCGGATAAAAAATAGCTCCATTTCTACACTATTCAAACATTTGCAATGTGTTTTTCTTTCCCCCGGATCCCCTCCTCCTTTTTATATATCCCTCCCCATTACTAATGCCATGACATACCTTCTCATATTATTTCATTCGCGCTGGCATCAAAAGTAGGTGATGGTCACATTAATGTGATTATATATTGTATTAATTTCTTATTACTATATTCAGCGTCTTTACTAAATATATTCATAAAATATTCTTTCCCTCTTCTTTGTTATTGTAAAAGTATTTTTTATATTTAGACATGACAAGAAACTTTTTTCATCAAAAATTAAATTTTAAAAAAGTTAATTGAATTTTAAAAATTAAAAAAATATTTGTTTCTTAGACATTTCCAATGTTAAAAAAATTAAATTTACGAAAGAGTTATTTTAAAAATTATTTTATTTAATGCATACCTCTTCTTCCCTTTTCAATTATACAAGTATAATATTTATTAATTGAAGGAGGCTATTGGCTTTAGAAATCTCATAGGATTAATTTAAGTTATAATATTTAAAAATAAAACTAATATCTGATTGAGGGGTTAATTGTGTACAAAGTTTTGTATTAAAGAAGTTACTTTCTCAAATTAATTATTAAGAGATAAGTAAGTACCTTTGTTAAATAGTGAGATAAACTATTATTGACTCAAAATGAAATTTCCTTCCAAATGAATCTTTCCCTTATGTTGTATACAAAATGAAAATATCTAATTAAAAACGGAAATAATAAGAATGCTAAAATGAAAATAACTTCATTTGTTAAAATACTAGTAATATGGGAATTTGCCATCAAACTTCTATTAAGTATATATGCTAATAAGTAATTACATGTTTATGTAAACATCTGTGCATGCTCTTCTTATTACCTTACATAAAATCTACCAGTTGTGTGGAATACTTAGAATGATTAATTTTTGAAAAGATACTTTTTTTTGTCATAGATTCTAAGACTTAGGGATTGTTACTGATGTTTAAAGGTTTTTTTTTTATTTTCAATAAATTTATAATCAGGTATAAATTTTGGATTCTATTCAAATACATATTTATTAATTTTTATTATTTTAGAATACAGCTCTATAAAAGAAACTAAGGGCGTTTAATAATTCTGTATTTAGTTGCGTCGTGAATAGTTATTTTCTTTTAAAAACACATACTTTTACTAACAGGAAATTACATTTCTGAATACATTTTGATATTTTCTAAAAATTTTATTCCTAATTTTGTGCTTCAAGCCCTTTTATTTTCCTCAAAAATATTTTTGAAACAAGTTTATGTTTACATCGAAAGTTATATATATCAATTTTAAAAAGAAAAACTGATTCAAATGGGAAAAAGATAAATATATTTCTTCTTTGAGGTTTACATTTAGTCAGTGAAAAAATATCTCATTTACAGAATTTTTAAGAAAATGTTTTAAAAACACTCTTTTCAATTTATATTTAACAAACATATTGATTTTTCAAATTCATTTTGAAACTGTTTCAGCATGTATGTTTTATGAAAATTTTCAAAGATATTTTTTACCTTTAAGAAGTCACCATAAATGCATCTCAAAATGAGTTTTGTTGAAAAGCTGAAAGTAATATTTGCTACTTTGGAGTAAATCATTTTTCAATCCAGCATATAAAGACTTTCAAATAACTCAGATTTCTTTCAAAAAAATTCAATTTAAGTAGAAACGAAGTAATATTTGAGTCTCTATGAAGTCAATCTTTTTATTCATACATAACAAAAAGTGTAACATTTTCTTTTGAGTTAAAATGATTAGAGGAATGTGAAACAGGGAAATGAGAATAAAACAAAGTTATTGACTTTGAATTTATTAAAATATTATGAAACCAATATTTTGTTAACCTTCTCGATTACTTTCTAATATTCTCGCACAAAATATTGAGAAACGTTGGAACTAACACTCTATTGATTTTCAAATAATTTTTTTAAGATAACAGTATACCTTTTAATAAATGTTTTTGAATTAACGTAACTTTTACCTACAAATGAATATTTTATGATCTTATAGGGCTTTAAAATAAAAAAAACACCCAAGAAAAGTTTTGCTAGTGTATATTAATTTCGTCAAAGGCATTTTATTCAAATATAAGCAAAAATTAAGACTTCCAGAAAAAACTGGTAGCTCAAAAGAAAATTAATGTATTGAAATTTTTTAAATTGAATAATACAAAATAGAATCGTATCTAAGAAATAGATTATTATTTTGATAAAAAAGCCTTTATGAAGGAAGCTATGGTACTTCGAGTTGTGAACACTGAAATTTTCTATGAAAATCATTGTGATTTTCTCTTTATTGAAGTATAAAAGAAATTATACTCAGTATAAAATCTCAAGAAAAGTGTATTTTATGCATAAGTATCATATAATCATGAGTATAAATTTTCAAACTACTTGACGAGTAATATTTTGAGATTTTGTGTTTCGCAATAAGGAAAAATGACGTTTTATAGTCTTTCTGGTCAGAGAAATTCATGAACAAGTAATATTAAAACAGCTGTAGCTTGCTTCTGAATAAGACAGAAACGAAATTCAAACAGATTTTTAAATGAAAAGAATGAATTAAGTATGAAACTCAAAATAAAAAAAAAAAATCTATCATTTGGCCGAAAATGTTTTGAATATGTATTATCACCTTAAAGAGAGATACGAGTAATACATGAACCAATAGAATTACATTTATATTTTAATGATATTTGAAATTCTACATTTTCATTCAGCACAAAAAAGATACTTATAATAGGTTATTTTTATATTCTCTGCAATAAACAAAGTTGAACACTTCCTTAACTATTATTAAACAGTCATTGTTATTTATATATATATATATATATATATATATATATATATATATATATATATAAATGGAAATGAATAAATATCTTTTCAAACTCACATAACACAGCTTAATTTTTGAATTTCGGTAGAACTACAAGTTTTACTAGGAATTATGTTTGAAAGCAATACTTATCAGTATAAAATATGTTATTTTAGCATGTTTTTAAATGAAATATATTAATATAATTTTTATTTTGTAATTAATATAATTGTGTGGATTACAATTCCAAAAATCAGGCAACTATTGAATTAAATTTGTTATTTACAGTTTAATTTCAATTCACTTATTTCTAAATTTGTAATTACACGCTTATTTTATTTATAATTTATATTTTGATCTATGTATAGTTATATTTAAATTATTTTGATTTGAATATATATTTTTTCATTTAAACATTTAGGACTTTAAACAATTATAGCATATAAACAATCAAATTCAGTTGTTTTATTTTAAACTGAATACATTATTTCAAGTGACCGCATTAGTCTAGTAATTATAGTTATGAACTCAATGCCGGCGTTTTTATAGATTCACCATCAAAGATCCGTCGTGTAGTAGGGCTGATGCACGTTAAATCTGACCCTGTCCAAAGTCCTGCCATTAGAAGGATGTAGAAATTTGGCGAGAGAGGAGTCAGTTTAAATGTTGTCCTAGTCACAGTCGACTGAAGATCCAATTACGATGTCCGTTACCAATAGCCCTTGTGTTGCTTTTCAGAGCTACGTTAATTAGCAACAACGCTCAGAAACTTTTAAAATACCAAAATGTATTTTATTAAGAAAAAAATAATCCTATCCTTCTTGAATTCAATGGGTTTCAGTAATTTTAAACTCTTTTCTATTATAACTAATTATGAAATCTGATTTTGTGAGGATATCTTGTTTTAAAAGATAGTGCAATATATATGAAGTAATATGAGATTACTATATTTTCAGATATTCTTACAATATGATAGTAATGAAAAGATTATAAGCCTTTTTGATGTTCTTATGCATAATATCCAACCATTGAAATCCTGAAAAAATAATTAAAAACTTTTATTTGGTTATAGGACAATATATTATAACATCGTTATATTTTACTTATTGTACAACCGATACAATAAATGTAAACAGAAAAGGAGCCAAAATATTTAATGTATAATATATAACTTTTCTTCTATATTACTGCTATATTAATTATTCATAAAATAAAAACAAATTTATTACTTCTTAAAAATGAACTTTTAAAGAAGAAATAATTATAAATATAAGAATTTTAAAGAAACGTAAGCCTTAAAGTTGAAAATAAAATAAGAAAAGGATATTAAAGCAGGTGAAAATTACATAAGTACAAAGAAGAAGCTTACAATGAACACCTCTCTCTGACAAGATTCCATTTTTGTTTTTGCAGAACTATTGAGAAAAATAAGAATAATTTTGAATGATAGTAAAAATAAGGTAACTTAAACTTTCCGAAACTAGTTTTAAGACTCATAATACTCACTTTTAAAATTAACTGTTCTCATAACATCAATTCTAATTTTTAAAATTTACTTTAAATTTTACTAAAATATGCTAGAATACTTTTCATTAATACATTCGTAATATAGGAACATAAAATACTCCTTCATAATAAAGAAATACAAAGCCATTTTTTTTCATATATAATGTATTAAATTAAGACATAAAAATATTTTGTTTAAGTACCGTGGTAGAAAGAATTAGAAATACTTTATTGAAATATATATTGGAATTTCATCACTAAAAATAAAGTAAGCTCAGGATAACATATAATATATAGCCCACATTAAATATCCTAATTGATTAGAATAGAATTATTCGTTCTGTTGATTTCAGTCGGTATAACACGTACTAATTAAAGGCAAATGAACGTCTTATTGCTTTTCTCAGTGCAGTTTTTTCAGAAATAAGGCTAATTAATTTATCAAATTTTTTTTTGAGATATTCCTTAGAACAATTCATGTGATAAATCGAAGTTTTGCTTACATGTTAGAATATTTAATTGATTCATACCTAAGTTTATTTTGATTTAGATTTGATTGATATTTTTATTTAGATATGTTTTTAAGTTCAATTTATTGATTTAATTTTTTGCCAGGATTTTCTTAGGTTTATTATAACTTAATTCATGCATTTCTTTACATTCTTATGAGTGTGACGTTAAGTTCTGTTCAGGTTTTTCTCCTCAATAACTTCGAGGACTTTTGGAATTTGAATTGGATAAAATTCCTCCATTTTTCCAACCAAATGAAACGCGATTACTAAAATTAGACAAACATAAGAAGTGCTATGAATTGAATTAAGAAAAGGGAAAATAAGTTAAATAGAATGTGAAGGAATTGAAGAGAAACAGAAGATAATTAGAATCCGGTAGATGTTGGTAAAGTAGAAAATGGAGTAAATTACAATAGTTGATTGGTTGTGTTTGAAATCAGTTAGAAGCGACTCCTGATTAGAGAAAATGGTTATCGGAGTCGAAACCGTTGCATTCGAGAAGTGCCTCACTTGATGTGAGTGAGCTGGTAAGCTAGAATTTTATTGATCAACTTTAAGCTAAGAATCAGAAGAATTGCACAATCTGTGAAGACAGTTAATAAACTGTTATTGTGCTTTCCTGACGTCTCATCAATTAGATATGAGACCTTATTGATTGCTTAATTAAACTTTAGGATGTCATTAGAGTCTCTACAACCTTAACATGTATTGCTATTTCCTTTCTATAATACTTAAAAATTCAGATTCACAGAAGTCAAAATATAGACGAGAAGAGTTCTTTAAAGCTACACTTAAAGCTTAAGTAAAGTAAATTATAAAATCAGAGCTTCTAAACATCAGTCATTATTTATTTGGCTGCGAGAAAATGCCATCTTGATGTTCAAATTTTTATCTGCTTACTAGCCAAATTTATGGCCGATTTCTCATTTTGAGCCACAGTCAGATGCCAAGGCGAACATCTGAATTGTTATCCCACTTTTTCCATCCACATCACGACCACGTTGTGATTTCGGTAGCCGAGTGATTAGGGTCACGAGCTAGGGATTAACGTTTTCCTAAGTCGAATCGTGATTTTGAATCTTGATACCATTGATACCATCTTGATACCATTGTCATGTAGATGGATTTTGGGAAATGAAAGTAGGTTCATTGAAAAAAGTAGAATCAAGATAGTTGAATCAGTTTGTTTACAAAATATGGGGCCAAAAAAAGAACGAAAAGGACACATACCTTTATCAATTATTATTGAAAATATTTTTCAAATAATATTGAAGCAACGGAGAATTTCTATGTGTCCTTATAAATGTAAATATACACAACATAAATATTACGTTAAAATAAAAAGTTTTCTTTTAAAGTAATTGAAGGTATTTGTAAATAAGAACAATTATTATTTCAATGGTTAAAGGAGTGATTTATTCTACATCAACAATAGGATTTTAGGTTAAGTTGTATATGTGTCTCTTATAATTTATATATGTTAACATTTATTCTTAGACGACTCCTGAATTATTATCTGTCTCTTATGGTTTTGTTATTTTTCTCATTTATCTGCTTTTGTTTCTCTGAAGGATATATCTCTGTTTTAATCTTGCAAAGTCAACAATAAGCGTTCTTAAGATACATGACTTATATTTGTAAGATGATAGCTAACTTTAGTAAGAATGTATTAATGTTTGGTAGGATACTGCCATCACACACACACAAGAATTTCTTTGCTTTAGACTCTGATTTTGCTATACAAGTAATAGTTAACAGAATAAAGATAAAGATATATAATTGATTAAGTTGCCAATATAATATTTAAACCAAGCAATGTGTGATGAAATACAATGCAAATTTTCTTCTTCTTCATTAAATATACGTTTCTTCAATTTTATGTTAAAAATTAAAATTTTGTTTACATAAAAAATGAAAAAAATTTGGGAGTACAAGTTTTTTCATAGTGTTTGGTTTCGTATTTAGCAAAAAATCAAAAGCAATTGGCAGTTAATTCTAATTTCTAATTAAAATATTCTACACACTATCATGAAATTACTTTTTTTGTTTCAAAAATATATAATAAATTTAATTTGTCTTCATTTCAAACATAATTGAGTGTGAGAGAATATATAAAAGTTTTTAATAGATTGATAAGAAGTTATTTCTGAATCTTTAGAAATCTGTTTTTTGTAATGAAAGAAATTTTCCTTAGGAAGTGGAAAAAAAGAAATTTAACAACTTTTATTGCTTATTTATTTATTGTTACTTGAAAGCATAAGTTGCTTTTATTTAAAAAAAAGCAATCGTTAAAATGAACATAAATCTATTTTTATTACATAAATAGTAAAGTATTTTAGTATACTATTCACATTTGCTTGAATAAACACATTTTTCAAATCAAATTATTCTTTATATCACTACGAAAAAATAGTGTATTTTTAAATTATAAAGATTTAAAGATTCACTAAAATAAACAAGTATATGTGTAGCAATTTACGAATAGCATTGAGAACATTTTAAATATTGTAAAATGCTTACTATTTTTGTCCTCAATAAAAAGAAATTGAAAGACACAGTGATTTTGTCACACGAATTATATTAAAAGTTTTATTTGGTTGTTATTAAAGATTGTTTTCATGTACCGTGAAGGAGGAAGATGTAGGCCTACAGCATATGTTAAGACAGAAAAATATTTAAATATTCGTATTAGTTCATGTAGTTATGTGACATATATATCCAAGACAATTCACATGTGCACAAATAAACCATTTAATATATTAAGTAGAAAATTTTTTGGCAAAAAAACATAGGATGGTAAATAAAATATATCTGATCTCTCATTCTTTCTCACACACAAACATTAAACTAAAGCAAAGTCCCAATAATTATTTTTCCGAATTTCTGTCATGTTCTGTAAAATTAAATGGAGACACCCTTAATGGCATTTTTTGAGTAATTAATAAAAATATCCGATCAGTTATAAAAGGAATGATAATAGAAAATTATTCTCTCTGATAAAATGAAGTTAAATTATTATAATATATTTAATTCCAAAAAATGAAATAAAAAATAGTTCCCATTAATTATGATATTTTTCACAATGATAATGGAATTATCCAATGTTGATCCTATATCTTACTCAAATGGAAAATATTTAGCACGTAAATAACCAAATAATACTATTGACATCTATATTTTTAAACATATCTAGATTTCTGTGACTAGTGTTTTCAATAAAACTTAATTTTACTTCATATCATAGAAATAAACATAGTCTGCGTCTTCAATGGAGCAATTTTAAAAAGCAGAAGTGACTAAAATTTCTTTTTAAATAAGAAGAAATCCTATTTAAGAGAAAATATTCAAAATACTTGTTCTTCTATGTGTAGTTTAGTGTCATGGGGGCTACAGCACGAACAGTTCCTCAAGTAACCTTTTGTTAAAATTATCGTTATACTGTATGTAATTGTATTTAATGGCAATGATGAGAATTATTAAATAAGTGAATAAATTATTTAGAAATTATTATACATTTAGTTTTATATTTCCTAAAAACTCATATTAATATTGCGGGAATTCAATTCATGTTGTTGCTTCATATCACTGTGAATTCCAAACACAAATATTTCATTTTCGCAAACAAAATAATTTTGATAGGTAACTTTTGACCTGGAAACAATTAGTGTGTTTACTGCTTCACCAGCTTCTTAAACGTATTACAGAAAAATTATGGAGAAATTTTTGAATATACTCCTAAATGAATTTTCCAAGCAATTAATTTTGCCTTAAAAGTTGATTAGTTCCTTGAAAATAATCATTCTAAAATAGTTTGAATATAATATTAAGTTAAGATTACTTGTGCAAAACTGTTTCAGTAATTGGAAATTTTAATAGTAATAATATTAAATAAATTTATTTACACACAAACTACATTGTTCTTCTAATAACTCATTTTACTAGCCGCAATTTGATATAATTTCGTCGACGTAATTTGTTTAATGAGTATGTGAGTTTAAGACCCTTCTTTTCTTAAAACAAAATACTAAAGCTTACAACGCTTATTCAAAGCAGTTAGTTTATTAAATATAAAGTATTATACAAAGTGTCTCTAGATACTCAAATGCATTATATTTTTATATTCGACCTCAGTTAAATTACTGTTTACTGGAATAAAGAAATAATTACAGGCAATTAGTTTTATCTGAATGGATATAAGCATTTTTTGAAATTCATCAGGTACTTTATATTTATTAATTACTGTGGTTTATAAAAATACAGTGATAAATCATATGCTTTATAATTATAGTTGTTAATTACTTTAGTTATTTGCATTTTAATAGTTTTTGATTAGTTAAAAGGCGTTGGTAAAATTATTATTATATTCTCTAAATATCATTAATTATTAGTTTATTATTAAAAGTGAAATTTCGGAACTTAAATTAGATAAAAATAATTTAACTTGTATTTCAATTTATTAAAATTATTTAATTTGCTTTATTTTTATAAAACTCATGTTTAAATTAATGGAATTTTTATATAAACTTGAGAGAATATTCTTTACTATTTATAATCTTAAGAATTATTGTACAGTGCTAGTTAAACTAAACTATATTTCGAAAGTAATGGATTTTTATTGTGGAGTTTTTTGTTTAGTTTGTACACATGAATTTGGTTCTCTTTTAATTCTGTACTTCAATCTGTTTGGATTTGAAAAATAAGGCATTCCATTCAAGACATTATTTTTGATATTAAATAAACAAAAGTAATAATAATAATTATGAAAGACTGTTAGCACCAATCGTTAAAGAATGAGACAAAAACATTGAACACTGGGCCTTCCTTATAGCATAGAGCAGCATAATTGTATGCACAATTAGTTTCTGTAAGATTCAAATTTTTTTTATCTGTTTATAGGAAGTTTCACAGTTCTTCCACTTTTGAATATTGAATGGGTTTTTAACTTTACATTTTAAAGTCAAAGCTGCGCATTTATTGAAAGATTTAAAATTTTAAGAACCCTGTTTAAGTGGGTATAATTGATCATGATTTAACGATAATTAATACTGATATTAATGTCTTTTTTATATATTATTTTATTTAACTTTAGGTGAAGACATTTTTAATGATACAATAATAATTAAGTTTTTTTTTTACTTTTGCTTTTAATGTTAGTAAATGGCTTACGTTAATGATGGAGTTATTTCTTAAATTTCCCCTTTTCTTATAGCGCATTATAAATCAAGATGTTTTCCAAAAAAGGTTTTTATTTCAGTATAGTTTCTTATGAAATTACATGACTACGTTTTTATTTCTTTTATAAAGAATAATTTCTAGAAAAAAATGCTAACCAAACTTTTTTGAAACTCTTGTTTTTAATATAACTTTCTACTCGAAATCATCGTGTCTCATCTTCGGAGGCAGACGATAATTTGATATTCCTCCTATCGCAAAAAGTTTCTGAAAAATGTATTTGAAGGGGAATAATGAGATATTTCAACACATCAGACTTATATAATCATTAAACCTCTGGTAGAGGGAGGGATGAATATTTAAAAAATGAGTTATCAGAAGGGAGTATCCATTTAGAAATGTTATTGGCTTAGAATTATGAAACGCAGGTCTATACCTAGTTGCGTAATTGTAATACAAGTTAATTCAATTAAAATAGAAACCAACATTTTGAATTTTGTCCCAAATTCTTAATTTAAATTCGCTTCAAGGTGATTTATCAGTTGGTGGATAAAGAAATGGTATGAGAGACAATCACTCAAAAAAAGAATATATATATATATATATATATATATATATATATATGTGTGTGTGTGTGTATGTGTGTGTGTATGTTATAATAAGTGAGTGTGATGACCTGTGTATATTACTTCATTTTACTTATACATTTATTTTTATTTTTACTTACAGGTGAATGTAACAGGTAATTACTTCATTTTACTTTTACCACTAAAATACATCTACAAACAAACAGGGCATTTTAGCTGTAACAGATATAAGCACTGATGCCATCTGTTTAGGAGAGTATGGGAATCCCGCATCGGAGGGCTAGCTGTGGAAGTGTCTGCGGTAGAAGATCTGCGTACTCCTTCGCTGACAGCTGAGGTACGTTCTAGCGAAAACGTCCAAGATGTCTCGGTTGTGCATGGCTAGAGGATGGGGACTGTTGTCCGTTTCGAGAAATCCTTCTTGACTTCGGCCTTGGATTTGTGCGCTGACCTGGGCAGGTTATCGGAAAATGCCCATTGTCCAGCTTTGAAGAATTCTCTTTTGGTTACCCATTGGCACCTTAGATAATGATAGACAGGAGGGAGCTTCATCAAACTCTAATTAATATTTAATAATTATATATAAATATATAAGCACACACAAATTAAACAGGAATTGAATTTGCTTTCCAACTGTTATACAGCCTCCTCATTATGGGTAAAGCATTCTCTATGCGTTGAGCAACAGATGACGCAAAACTTGCATTTCTCTCACTTTTACTCTGATGGAAACACAAATCCACCATCGAGCATTTGAAATTTTTACAAAAGTTACCAGTTTTCAAATTTCAGGAAGTTTTTTTTTTTGTTACAATAAAGGAAGGGGTTTCAAGAAACACTTTTCAGTAATCCTTCTGCTTAAAACGATTTTAGAAATAGGAAAGTTTAACTCAATAAAAGAAACTTAATAATGGTCATAATAATTAAAATTTCGTCTTTTAAACAAGCAGAAATGATTTTGAAAATGAAACCATTGGAAAAACTGAAGTTATTGTGACCACTCATGAAGCGTTGAATTCATGACATGGTGTCATCTTTGACACAGACTTAATATACCATACATAAAATGACATTCTAAAAATAGCTGACGACCACAATATTTGTAACATCAGTCGTATTATAATCAATCGCGGGGGCTAAACACTTCTAACTGAACATCTAATCTTTATATTTAATAGCTCGATACTTCCCAGATCAGTAAAAACCACCTATCTTAATTATACAATACCCCTTCTATATACATTGCGCTGTTATAAATGTCAAGGATTTGATCATTCTTCATGCCATGATCTGGTAAACCTAAATCCGATGTTCCATATTCGGGAATAAAAGTCGGTTTTGCTAATCTGATTTAATTCTGTCTAATAATCAACGAAAATACTGACAAAGTGTAAACTTTTTGATGACTATGAACTGAAAGTTTATCTTTGAAAAGAAGACAAGCTGCCAATGGATAAGGATTTTTTTGAATTTTCTTCGAATTAGAGGAATTTTTATTTTTCTCTTTCATTTTCTTTACCATGACCTCCATGATTTCGATAGTTTAGAAAAAAAGGCCCCAGAATTAAAGGGTATTGCTTTCGAAGAAACTTATTTAATATCTTAAGAAATATATAACATTTTTAGGAAAGATATTCCTATCAAAACACAGGTGAGGGTGTCACTTTAATGGCATTTCCTTCATTCCTAACTCACAAATTCATTTACAAACCACGTTTCAAGCAATTGCTGTCAAGATTCACATTCATACTTCAATAACTGTCTGTTCTTTATACCTGCCTCCGAACATCCGTTTTGACATCATACATATCAACAACCTCATCAATCTCTCCGTGACTTTTATTTTGGTAGGAGATTTAAACGTACACATCACTCTTTGAGGCAATAAAAAACTACCCAAGAGGAGTACAGACAGAAAAGATCAGTTTAGAACAATAGCCTTTTAAACAATAGATAACCAACTTACTTTCATTCTCTCTCATACACAAGAACGTTTAATTAAATAGACCTGGTCATTTGTTCTTCTATTTTTTGTTTCTGGACATTTAAAATTCACCTATATCTTTATAATAGTGATCACTTTTCAATTATCTTGGATCGTGAGAATCTAACCCAACAGAACCCCATATCATGCATTTGATACATTTACGAAATGGTCCATTGTTTCCCTCCTAAACAAATATTATCAATGAAATAATCAATTATTATAGAGGTTACAGAGGATATTACAATTTTAATTAAAAGAGTTAATGTATCTTTTAAAATATCCTCTTATAAAAATTTCACTAAAAAAAAAAAAAAAAAGCATTCTAAACCGTAATGGAACGAGAATAAACGAATAGTGAAAATCATAAAATCAGAGGAGATCATGAAAAAAAGGTATTTTGTCATTTTTTCATTAAAAGATCTTTTTTAAAAGATATCCTACTCTGACTAACTTTATTTCGTACGAAGAAAACAAAGAGATATTTATGAAATTATACGAAATTGGAGAGGACATTTGATCAGATATGCAGAAATTATTAATATTAACATAGCAGGCGAACGGTTGTATCTACGAGGAGTATTTAAGTAGACAAATTCAGATTTTGGAATACAAAAACTAGACCATTTAATCTTCTAAGATCATTGCAAATATTTTAGCCTTATCTCTCTTTCATTCTTCCAATTCTGAAAATTACTCGGATGATTTGAAGAAATTAGAGACTACAATAGAAAAAAGGGAAATACCTTTTCAACAATTGACGCAATTTGCTATAATAATTATTTTAATTTTCAAGAATTAGGAAAAGCTCTCACTCAAAAACCAAACTTACCAAATCATCACTTACCAAATTATAAAGCTTTTATCAGAGAATTCACTAAGAATTATTTTGAAGTTTTGTAACATAGTCGGTGAAGAAACATACTTTTCCCTTTTCATGAAAATATACAATCATTATTCCAATTTATAAACCAGTCAAATATTCAACAAATAAAACAAATTATCGATCCATAATCTTTATGAGTTGCTTGTGTAATGTCTTGGATGAAGTATTAAACTCCAGACTTATGCACGTTTGGAAGCAAAATACAATGTTTCAAAGTGGTTAGACGAAACAGATCAATTGTTGATAATGTGTCGCTTTAGACACATATAAGAGATACCTGTGTAGAGGACAAACATTGTGTTTCTGTATCTCTTGACATTGAGAAGATATATGATTGCACTTTAAGATATGACTTTCATTAGATTTATATGATTATAACTTAAGGAGTAACTCATCGAATTTTATTAAAGTATTTAGAGAATTTTTATTATAATGTATAAGTGGACTTGACTTTATCAGAGGCCTTTATTCATGAACGAGTACCTAAAAGGAGTGTTTTAAGTTTCAGAAAATTTACTTTTCACCATAAAAATTATTAACATTGTTTAAAACATCCTACCATCTGTTAAAACCTTATTTATGACGACGACATTTGAATTCTGTCATGGGAAAGGAACTGATCAGTAATGTAAGACAACTCCAACCGATTATTAATGCTATTAAAAATAGGACAATTGATAACGGTTTCTGTTTCTCTTTAACAAAAACTGCTTGTGTTCACTATTAGATTGAGAAGGCTAATATTTTAATTAACGTTGTAAATAAAATTAAATTTTTAGAACACCTTTTACAAGATCTCTCTCATATTTTATAATTTTTTTAAATGATATGAAAATTCAATGCATATTTTAAATACATCATGTGGTTCTGATCGTACAAGTTTATTACGTATTTATCACACACTCATTCATTCAAAATTAGATTAAAATTGTGAGTTGTACCATTCAGGCAGAAAATCAATTTTATGTTAATTGAACACAGTACATCCTACTGCACTACGACTTTGCTCCAGAGCATTCTGAACATCATCCATCAAAAGCTTATACACGGGCTGCCTTGAACCTTCCTTAGACTTAAGCGACCTTAGACTTAATTGTTCCTTCAATACAGTTTTAAAACTGCATTATCGTCAAAATTTTTGTTTCTATCAAATTAAAAATTTGACTTCAAGGGGAAAAAATATTCATACCTCTATTTCATTGAAGGAAACATAATTTAATGGAGGGTTATGTGTTATCAAATGTCTCTGTTATGAAAGCCAGCAAGTTTTTCACAATAGTGCGAATAGAGTTTTGATTGTAGAAATCTTTACAAAATTTTTAAGAAATCAAATATTACACAAATAGTTTTATTAACTTTTTAATGACTTTTCAGAGCAATATCCTGATTTTAAACACATCTACACTGAGGATTCTAAGTCATTGAATTATGTAGGTGCCTCATTTTCAATACATAATTCATTTCATTCCATTCAATTTTATCCTTAAGGATCTGTTTTCACCACAGAAATTTTTTTGATACATATGGCTTTGGATTGCTTGTACAGTGGAAATTTCATCTAATATTCTGATTCTATGAAGGAATTGGAATCTTTTCATCACACGAATCATTCATTTCATCCATTGATCATTGAGATCTTATATTTTTTTAATAATCTAAGATCTCATATATAAAAAAAATATTTTGTTGGATATCTTCGGTGGTTGGTTTCAAGGGCAATTAAATAGTTATAGTGCAGCTAAATCTGTATCTGGTGAAATCTTTCTTTCCCTTCCCTTTCTGTAACGTTTTAAAATACATTAAATCAGTCACTCATAAATACTATCAGGATCAATGAGATCTAAAAATAGGTAAAAGACTTCATCATGTGAAACCTATTATTTTTCATTTTCCATTGACCCTCACTTTCATATAGAAAACTGGACATTATTTTTACAATTCAACGTATCTGACTCACGAGATTAACAAATAAGCGACTTTTTCTGAGAAAAAACTCCCCTGTATGTAATCATTGTATTTGTTCTCCCCTGTATGTAATCATTGTATTTGTTCTCCCCTGTATGTAATCATTGTATTTGTTCTCCCCTGTATAAACTCTGATAGTGAGACATATCCTGACTGAAAATTCTACCCCTCTCCCTTTGTTGTTCGTTTCAAACATTTTTAAACATATATTCTTTCGTTAACATTTAGGAAAATTCCCTCACTAAATACCACTTTTTGAATGATATAGGTCTTATTTCAAACATATAATTTTATTAAACTTCATTTTTTACAATTTCCTAAGCATGAAATTTTAAATTGATTTAATCATTAAACTGATGACATCTTACCTTGAGTTTGGCATAATATATCCTACGAAGATTCAGTTCCATAAATTCCAACCACATACCCAACCAATATCTGGATACTTAAATCCATATTCTAATTTTAACTTGAATAGTAAAACAAATCATTCCTGTAAGGTTAAATAATTATATAGAATTAGTTATTTCTTTCTGCATTGATATTTAAAATTAACGCTCATTACATTTATTTGTCTTCCTTAATTATATACAATTCTAAAAATAATCATTATTTAAATAGATTACAAATAATAAAAAAGAGTAGATGAAGTTGTGCTATTATTCTCTTTCACTATAATTAGTTATTATTAGTATTCGAATGAATGGAATTTTGAGCCATAAGTTCCAAAAATATTAATTAACGTTTTCATTTCAGAATCGTTAAATTATTTAATTTGTCTTTTTTAATGAATCGAAGCCTATTTATGTTAATAGAATTAAGGGTAATTATTTTAATTATCTAGAAAACTACAATAGTGAAATATCTCTTCTATACTCACATATCTTTCTTTAAAATTTTATTAGCATAATATTATTTGAGCTGAAAATTACATTTGTTATCAAGTAATTAATATCAGACTCTTAGTTCGAATTTCTGGGTACTGATTATAATTCGAAATTTAAAACCGTTAAGGTGTAATTTATAAAGATATTTAATACATGTTCGGTGTAAAAATTTCCTTTTGTGCCTCCTTTTTCCATCGTTACCTTAAAACATTTTCAAAGTAAGTGACTTACGCTGATGAATATATCGATCGCAAATTTAAAACAAAAATATTATTCTAAGGTTGTCATAGAAAAAAAATTAAAGAATGAAAAGCTTTGTTGATATTCTTTTTTGTAACAAAAAAGCATTTTAACTACAATATAGTATGAACTCACTATCGAAAATATGGGACTACACTGAAAAGTAATTACAAATTTACCGATCTTTTCTATTAACAGTACTTTGGCAAAATTTTCAACCGAAACCGGGATAACGATAAATTACTTTAAATTATTTATTGAAATAAAAATTTATAATAATAAGACAATTTTTTTTATCACTGTGTATTATGATAAATAATTATTAATATAAATAATGGAAATAAAATTTAACAATTTTTATTTACAAATTTTAAGTAATACATGAATAATTTTTCATAATGAGAAAATATTCAAATAATTACAATAAATATTTGTCAACATATAAGTAACATAACTGATAAGCATTTTAGTCTCTTATATAATTGAGATATTATATTTGTACAAAATAATTCCACATTAGAAAAAATTATCCCATGTTCCACACTTGTTCTGTTAATAACCAGTTAAACTTTTCTCTCTATTTGAATATATATCCCTTTATATTTTTCTGCTGAAAATACTCCAGTTCTTTTCGGTCGTTTATTATTTTTTTGTGTTCCAGAAGTGGATTGTTATGTTGTAGGTCTGTTTTTATTTTGATTAATAAGTGAAATTTTTTTGTCATGGATAACGTAATGGGAAATGTCCGAATCAAACTTTTCGGAATTGGCAATAATCGTTATTCTGTTTCAACCTAGTTGACTATAGCATGCATTTCGTTGTTAATTACCGAACAAATACGTTCAATCAATTACCCAATTTGATTTTTGATTTTGGTTTTACTTGTTTTATTGCCACGTTATTTATTGTTGTATTGCGGCCCATTGAACAAGAACAAAAATGAATATCACAAATATGTACATAATTTACCAAATTGCCAGCAAGAACACTGAAGAATTATCGATATGAATTTGAGGCTAAGAGTAGCGAGTTATCAATGAGCTGGTTTTCCGGTACACACACACATTTCAATTTTTCATACAGAACAAAAAAATTTAGAAGAGTTGAATATCAATTTAGAATTAATAACTTCTGACTCGTATGAAGTATATATATATAAGTTCTATAGTTCTTCTTATGTAATACATATGTTTCTTATGTAACACATAGTTATGCTTAAAATTGAAAGAATTGTTATGTTTTGCTAAACTGAATCTCTACATATTTATTGAATGATTAAATCTTAAATCAATTTGTATAACTGGATTAATTCTAATTTTGATCACTCCAGGAAATTTCCAAACACACAAAAGATATTTTAAAAACTAAAACAATAATTTTATTTAGCAAGATAAATTCATAATATTCTTAGCCTGAGAGATAAGATAACAGTAAGTCTCTTATCTTGATATAAACAAGATAATGAATGAATTTAAACAGAAAAAGTTAAAAAGCTGCTTCGTTGTAAATAATTTACGAAGTCAAATATTATAACAAGTCTAATACTGGCTATTTCAAGATCAGATTCACTTTACAGCTATAGTGGTGGTTGGCAATAATTCTTTTTTGCATCAAGTGAATTAATCTGCTTCAAATTCTTTCCAATGATGTTGTGATGCACTAAGAAAAATATGCAGCTCACTTCAGATCTTTGAATATTTTCGTATATAAATTCGGGAATAAACATTGGCTCACTAGAAAAAAAGATGAGTTGATAGAACAGTATAAAATCATTCAAAGTGAATGGCAAAAACGAGTGAATCTCATATAATGTTTCTGAACTTTTTGAGTGGCTTTTTTAACCGAGTTTCGATCGCCTGTTCATGCCCATGGTTGATTCCATACAGGTTCTCAGGTTAAAGTCCTGGCTAAGGAGAATGGAGGAGTTGATGCACTTTTGCTGTAGAACTCAGAGACCTTCCATTGGCATGGTTTGTAAGTTTGGAGGAATAGCAAAGAGTTACTTGTGATTCAAAATAACAAGGTCCGTCAAAAAATAATCTTCTTGAAGCTTCTGTGCGAAGTTAATAAGATATCACACAATTTAATCAGTTATGGTTGCCGTTTACCAACCATTTTGATTTCATGAACTTTATATTAATTCTACGGAACTTTTACAATCGTTCTGAAATCTATATTCTGTTATTTATTTGAATGCAAAAAATACATTCGTAAGAGCGAAAAATAATGAAAATTTCTATGGAATTGCATTTTCTCCCTAATTTGGAAAACATTTAAAAACATTTTTTTAAATATAGGAAACTTACAAACGGATAGTTAAAATAGGGATAAACACATTTTAAAAATAGAAGTTGAAAACTAATTTCGTAGAAAGCTTCTTTATTTCTTATTCTTTTGGATGCATTTTTTTGCATTTAAATAGATAAAATAGTAAAGGTTTGAGGTTGGTAGTAAGAATTTTATAAGATTAACATTACGCTAATAAAATCAAAACGGTCGGTAGATGATAGCGTCAAAATTGCATGAATTCTTATTAACACATAAATGTTTCTGTCTGTACATTGTTTTTTTTTTGGAGAAGGACAAGACCTGCGTTTGGTGAAAATAGACTTAATGCTCTAGAAATAATTTTTATAAACATATTTTTTTATTAAAATATAGTTAATTACAAAATATACACATAAAATTTATTTTGTATAGATTACCAAGTTAGCAATATTAATGTTTATGAAATTATTAATGAAATAATCGAAAGGTCACTTAAATATTCATTTCTTGTTACTACGTGTTATAAATCAAAATTTATTTTCGATGAATACACTTACATCAGGAGAATTTAAATAATTTTAATATACTTTATTTATGAAGCATATTCTTATGAATCAAAATATGTTTTCTTATTCATGAAAGCTTGACAGAAAGGAACTTATGAAAGTAACCTTTCTTTCCAAATCACAAATTATTTTGTGGATTAATAATAGTTTGTGGTATAATACAATAGAAATTCTATCCCACTACATATTATTAACGGGATAGAAAGGATGCTTTTACTCATTAAATATCATTAAACCTTAAACTTTTCACGTAGCATGGTATAAGGAATCAAGTATTAAGTTAAGTGTTTCTTTAGTTTTTTTTTAAAAAGGCTTAAATTATACGATGCTTGTAGCAAATATCTAGCGTTTTATATTCTGATATAATTTAACTAAACTAAAATTAAAACAAAATTTTTAAATTTTTGTTATTAATTTATTTATTTCACAATTGAGAGAAGATGTAATTTTTATATATAAAATTGCAACGCCCAAGTTTTGTTGTTAATGTTATGGGTCAATGAAGATCAATAAATAATCAGTCAACGAAATCTAACCACATTTTCTCTAACCTTTAGAATGGTCAAAAATAAAATAGTATTGCGTGTGTGGAATGCTAACTCATTCCATTCCTAAGCAAAAGTTCATACCTAAAAATTATTTTTATTTTAATAAGAATAAAACTGAATTCGATTTCTAATATATTTCTCGTACTTATGTTGAGTGTTCTACGATTTTATTACTTTCTCTCTCTCTCTCCTCTTATCTCTAATTACTCTAATACCTCCGATCTCAATCTGATCCTTACTAACACTACACTTATTACGTAGTCATGGTAATTTATATAAGGAATGGTTCTTTCACAAGATAAAATTCTCAACTCAAATAACGTTATAAGCCCAAAGTGTTAGAAACGTCTGATCCCTTTCCAAATAACTGCATTTGGAATAGTTATGGAAGATAAACACATTGATGTTACTGTTTTAGTTAAACAATTATTTGACTTACAACTCAATATAACCAGAATTCTTAATGACACTGCAAAAAAAAATGAAAATTTCCATAAATATCTCTTATATATATAAAGCTTTTTGTAGTGACAGTGCAGCCTGATGTAATTAAAGAATTTACAGGACAAATTAATACCTTCTTTTAAAAAACATTACATATCGTCATAGCTCCTGCATACTATTTGCACGAACATTTGAGAGAGAATCAACTATTAAAGCATACATATATTTTCCTTGAAACATTGTTACTAAGTTCATAATATGTAAATTTAGTTAGTTCGCAATGTGTAACATAGTTTTAAGTTTAATAGGCATTTCTTATGATTTCCATATTATGTGACATTTTCATTTATCTAACCTGATACAGACCCTCTTCTGTAGAATAAAAAATATTCAACTGTATTATAAATTGCGCCTGAATTATGTCCTACGTTTTTTAGGGACTCACAACGAATTTTGATCTAAAAAAGGAGGTTTTTTTTAATGTTCGTTTCCGCTGAAAACGGTTGTATGATACATAGAAAATATTACTTATTAAATAAACTCAGTCTTGAAGTAGTTACATTATATAGTATAAAAGTTAGGAAAGTAAAGTATTGAGATGTCGTTCTTTGTCTTTAAATCATTTTTAAAGACCACGAAATGCGTTATCATATTAATTATGCGAGCTACTCAGACGCGACAATGATTAAGAAATAAAAAAATGGATGATTATTCATAATATATATATATATATATATATATATATATATATATATATATATAATAAGTAATGGAATTTTTATGGAATAGTCTTATATCATAATGCGACAGAAAGTTGAAACACATAAAACATGTTAGAAAGTTTATACCAGTGGAACAATTTATGTTGAAAACTTTATACCACTGTTTGTAATTTCTAAAAGAATATTTATAGACTCTTTTCAGCTGAAAAAGAAATTTAAGTATTAACTAAAGAAGATTAATGTGTGTGATTGCTGTTTAATCTGTAAGTAAAGGATCAGGAAACTGCTATCCAAATTTACTTTCAAAGACTCATTATTTTGCTTTCAAATGGCTCAAAGTTTCTCATTACTTAGAAGTACATTAACCGCGTACTTGGATCGTGAATTATAATCATCAGCATCGAATGAAGAATTCAATTAACAGTGTGAGGAATTGAATTCCTTAGTGAGTAACTCCATTTTCTATACTCTGCATTACTTTAAAGATCAAGGTTTATTTTCTCTTTCTCTTTACATCTGTGACTTAAATTTAATTGAAGGATGGTGGATTTTGTTCTTAAAGTAAGGGCTGAAAATATTTTCAAAACATTAAAATATATGTTTTGAAGTTTAATTAAAATAAATTATTAAATTAAAAGTAAGTTTTAATGGTATTCTCTCCTTTACTTTACATTCATTTTTATTGAAAACATTTTAAATAATTTCCGAGCACTACGGGTATCACTCGGTACTTACAAACGAAATAAAACAACTGAAAACAAAGTAAAAAGACACAAATTAGAAAGAGAAAATTACAAAATAAAGCAGTGAAATACAAAAAATGTTTGAAGTTACAAAATAAAACGAACATAGTTTTAAGAGAAACAAATTTGAAAACATTTGGAGTCCAGTTGGTTTTGAGAGCATACATGCATTTTCTTTCTTACTTTAACTTTGAACAAAAGAAAATAATAAGATATTCAAGAATTTCCTCACCACCAGTATTACATTTGTAAGATTTAGAGCCTAAGTTAAATGTATTGAAGGGAATACTTTAAAATTAATATGACCGGAAAGAAACTGAGTGATTTTATACTTGTATAAAAATTATGATATAGCAGTCTTTGTGGAATGGTCGGGAAGAGTTTCTTTGTAAATGTAGAATGAGCTGATTGAATGTACATATTGTTCCAGAGTGAGACAACAAAGTCTTCAGTTTCTTCTGTTATGATAGTATTTTGAAATATTAACTGACAGATCAATATCTCGTTCAGATGCAATCTTATTCAAGAAATCAGTTCTTTCATTTCTGGAAATTCCGTTCATATTTAAAACCTCTCTAAAGAATAAAAAATAAAAATAATCTATGACATAATTTAAGCTAATATATTTTACTTTTTCATATTTATTACATAAAAATATTTCCTCTTGTACTTGACATAGCTGAAATCAGTAGAAATATTGATTTTATTTATCAAATACCATAAATAAAAATCTTTTCTTGCTAATTAATGAATTTCGGTGTAAACTTAACTATATGTATATATCTAACAGTTGTGTATTAGTATGTTATTTTCCGCATTACAAATTATCACTCTTGCTTCTGATATTTTACGTTTTTGATGAAAAAATAGCTAAAATATAGGCAAATATTTTTATTTTGACAATTTCTTTGAGAGGATAGCTCTAATATATTTAAAAATGTCTTTAATGAGATGATAATGACTAGCATAACACCATTTATAAAAGAACATGAAGGGAAATACCACAGTTTTACAAAATAAAAAATCTTAAATACAGACTTCCAAAAAGCTAAAAATATAAAAGAATCAATGTTTTGAATTATCCAGTGACTCTCTTAAGTAAATAGGTTCATAAACTATTTCTAATGAATATATTTCCGAGTTTAATTGATATCATCCAAACATTCTTATTGGGTAAGAGGAAATATTATTTTTACATTTTTATCAGAGATAACCAGAAGTTACAAACAGAGGATATATTATATTTTAAAGACCCTGAGACATCTTTGAAAAATACGCTTAATTTATGTTAAGTTTAAATAATCCTCCCATTTTTAAATTTAAAGCAATGGAAATAAAATTTTAACAATGAGATATCTGTACACTCATATTTCTGTTCAAAACATTTTCAAATATTTAAATACGTAGCATTTTATATACTGAGTATACTTACATTTTCAAAATTTAAATTTAAGTACATTTACAAATTTTTCAATTATATGGTTCACATTTTCCTTACATTTTATACAAATGTGTAATATCTAAAATTTATAAGAGTTAATAACAAAAAGTTAAGTATGCTTCTCGAAGCAAAATCCTCATTTAATATTGTGGAAATAATCAGCATTGTGAATAAAATAGATTTTGAGTTAAGTGTACTGGAGTCCTAAAATAACATTTTGAGAAAATTTCAAATATTATAATATTTTTGTAGTGGCACGCATCTATGTTTACGATCACAAAATTCAATTCATAATGTCTTTCGTATCAAAATCTCATAAATAGTATATCTATGGAAGCAGGGGATCCCATCTCCTACGTTGTAAATAAAAAATTAAAAATGCAAATATGAATCCTTTTAATATTTCATTTTCCTTAATCGTAATTATGTGTTATTTTTAATATAGCTTAAGTTTTTAAAGCTTGAACTACTTTCCATGTAAATTCTAATATACTTAATTATTTTTGTTTTCATATATAAATATAATTTTTAATAGAATGGAACAATCTTCTTTTTGTAACAACTATATCCTTAAAAATTAAAAAAAAAAAAAAAAAATGTAAGCTTCAGGAAAACGGCGAATATATTATTTATTAGTATACGTTCTTTCACAGAATATTTATCAAAATTTGACAATTTCTAACTAGTAAAAAATGGTAAATACTAGAATTAAATTTAACTTTGTATTGGGGAAGTTTTAGCATTTAGAAGCATTTATAGAGTGTGAATGAAAAGAAAATATCGTAAGTTAAATTCCTTTTAAGTTTTATTGGTACAGGATACATTTTCTTCTTATTCACTTTTCCAAGCCTTATTGAATTCTAACATTAATTAAACTCAGATGTACAGCATTGCATAAGCTTTTACTTTGATAACAGAATACGAATGGATAACAATTAGTTAAAATAATATGTAATTCTCTTGTTACTAAAATAAATTTTTTTATATTACATTCCGCTATATTAGGACATTAATTTTGAAAACTTTTAAGAGAATGATTTGGACAACAATCGAATAAAATAGAAGCATTTTATATGTTTTATCGTATTATTCAACATTTAATAACTCCTACATGCTGTTCACTTATAAATTTGAAAAACCTTCAATTTAAAGCAAACATTAATAACTTTAAATAAATCCTGCTTTAAGAAACTAAATTCCTTATTATAAAA
>BMAW01027401.1:217863-233119 GCA_019974015.1 Nephila pilipes | reverse complement strand
CTTTGGTCACTAGGTGGCGCGCTATGCGGCCATCAGTTGAAATCATCTAACCTTGCTAGATCTACAGATGCACGTTGTCGGCTTTTGCGAGAGCAGGTGATGTGCAGTGGCTCTCGACTGTCAAATGTTTCTTGTCATAGTGAAGCTTTTCAGCGATAAGTCCAATTTCAGGAAACGACATTTTTGGAAAATTGGCCAAGAGAGCATTTCCGATAGACAGTGACTGCCTGAAGACGTTTTCTTTTCGGTTTTGTTCTGGAACGTTTTATTTTTATTTTTATTTTCCGATTTAGCAGACGGTAAAGATAACGTTGCTTTCTGATCGAACTTTTATGGAATTGTTTTCGTTAGATAGAAAGGATTCCAGTTAAAGGCTAAAAGGTTTTTGAAGTTTAATAGAAAGCTGGTTTTGTGATAAAATTTTTTTGACGTCTGTTTATCTTAAGTTATCGTTCCTTTTATTTCGCGGTAGTTTTTCCAGGAGCGTTTTTTTTTCTAAAAAAATTTATAAAAGTTAAGAGTAATGCCTCCTTTCAAAATTTTGTTTGAATAAATTTTTCAAATTTCAATACTTATTCAATATTTCATTTGTCAAGATTTTAAACCTTTCTTCTGTTTAATCCACTATAGGCAAAATATCAATTTCCTTTTTTTTTTTTAAGAAAAAAAATTAATGTGTACCGAAAAGAAAAATGAAAATCGAATTTTAAAGAAGGACAATTTAGAAAAATTTGGATTGTTTCAAACAAATTTATCTTTTTGATGAAAGTACTTGAAATTATTTTTGAATTAATAGCAATTAATTTCTTCAAAGACATTTCCACCGCTTTACGCTTAGAATATTAAATCTATAAAGATTGAATTATACTTTTTACTCTTTTGCTATTATTAAATTATTCACAAAGAAATTTATCCAATCATTCGTCGCTTTGATAAAAAATCCATTTTCGAAAGATCAAACAAAGGTAATGAGCCTTTGCACGCCACTGCACAAAATCCTCGAATTGGAATTCATTATAATTTTATGTCCTTTTTCCGAATCAGAACTATTCGATCGAAACGGAAAGAATAATTAACTTCGGCGAACCACACTTACCAACTCCTCGTTGCTGTTTACTTTGATACCCTCAAGCACCTGCGGAAAATCGATAAATTCCTTTGCTTTTGGAATAAAAACCTCGATAGAATATTTCTGAGAAAATTTGTTTTCAAACTAATAATTGTTCGAATTCTTCGCTGGATAATCTTACGTTCAGCTTGAAACTGAAAATTTTCAAGCGCAGACAGCTCTTGACAAATGATTTCATCCAACTTTCGGCGCAAAAAAGTTAAGATTAAATATTGGTGAGTGGCAGCGAATTTTTATCGTCTGATAAAAATGAAATTCTGACATTTCTAGACTACGTTTTGAACTGATAGTAACGAAAATAGTTACACATGAAGAAATATGGATGTGAATTAAAAAGAAGATTCCAAAAAGACTTCAATTTTTAGTAATGTGTATTTACTGGATAAACTTATGACATGAGTGTTGGTGTTAACGAAGATTTAGAAGAGGTGAGTCGTAACTTTTTATTTTATTATTTTCAGTAATTAATACATATAAGTGTGCAATTTCTTATTTAAAATGATTTTTAGCTGTTATTCACTAAAATTTCTATTGGTTGTGCAAATGAAAACTCTGAATTAACCGGTGATAATGATTGTATGCTAAATATATCGCCTGTATATGTACTTATAATGTTTCAATAAAGAACGTTTTATGTCAAGAAAATTATCCGAAAAGTTACTAAATTTCGTGCATGGAACAAACGTAATCTTGTTTAAAAATATTAATGAATAATTTAAAAAAAAAGAAACTTTAAAACTTGTGAATGGATATTTTGATATTTTTCTTGAAATAAATTCTGAAAACACTTTCACGGATTTTGCCTAATTTAATAACTGTAATTGGAAAGATGTGCATTTTGTAAAACAACTTTTTTAGAATGTGAATCTGAGTTTTATTTTCTTACATAAAAATTATATTAGTGGTACTTCTTCTAAAATATTAGAATATGCAAACTTTATTATTGGTAAACTTAATTACTTTACCCCTGTATTTGCCCTTTCAATGTTTTTCAGGAACAATACTGACAGAAAATTTAATAAGTGTATAAATTTATCGAACTTTAATGTTCTACAAAATGTGTACAAAATGTGTATCTTTGATAATACTTCCACAATGTGTACAAAAACGAAAATATTGTATAAAATTTGTTTAATATCTCTTAACTTTTGTATAAGTCATGGTAACCTAGAGGTCATATAGGCGGACTCGCGGCTGACGTTGTTTTGCTTTGTCAGGGTTCAAGCCCTTATGCCACCAACACCCACCGTGTTGCAGGCCAATTCACGTTAAATCTCATCGAGGTCCAAAATCCTTTTGTTGGAATGGTATGGAAGTTTAAAGTGGGAGGTGCAAGCTCAAGTGTTGTCCTCGTCACTTGAATGAAGTTCAAAATTACGAGGTCCGTCGCCAACAGACCTCGTTTTGCTTCTCAGTGTGATGTTAATAAAATATTCAAATCTTAATTTCTATATGACTACATAGATATACTTGGGTTGACACACAAGAAAATAGAGTTACTAGCGCAACATAGATAGAAGAAGTTATTATTACTTAGAGAACAAATTTGTTTCTCCATTTTTTATAATATAAATGTTTAAAACGTAAATGTTTAAAATAAAAAAACAAATATTGATTTTATGATTATAACATAAAAACGTCCTTCGTTGCCAATTATCGACTTCTAAGAATTTTTAAATTTAAAGTTTGGGAATCGGTACATAATTTTAAGCTGAAAACAATATATTTTCAATAAAATTGTAAGGTTTCAATTACATATTGCTCATAAATATAATTTGTAAATTGGCTTTTATAAATATGCTATTTTTATCGAAAGTTATTCAAGCTTTATCATGACAGAAACTTAAGATGTTAGAAAAAAAATAAATAAAGGAATTTTACGAATGTCTAAGGTTACCATAAATCATATCCAAATGAGATCTGAAAAGAGAAAAATATCCAAAATTCATTACGTGTTGCGAATTAAATTTAAAGAAGAAGAAAAAAAAAATGCCTGAATAGTTTTGGTTTGTTAACAATGCAGTAAAGGAGAAATATCAGGTTGAAAAATGCATTACAATGTTACACAGCAGTATTCCATTTAGCTCAGCTCTCGTTACTTCTTGAAATCTTCCCTGTATTCCTAAATGATAAGGGATTTAAGTGGAGAGGAATAATAGGATTCTTTATTCCTCTTATTTTGTTTCATTTTTTTTCTTCTTCAAAGGTTTCAAAATCTAAAATATTTTGCTGAAAGGATGGAGATTATAAATGTTCCGAAAGAATGCCTTTATCGATATTCTTTTTAAATTCTTATATTTGGTGCAAAAATTTAAAAGTGTAGTAAGAATGTGTAGAGGATTATTAGATATTGTACCTTTAATTTTCTTTTGAGCTGCTTTTGTTCTAAGTAAGTTTAATTTACGCCTGAAATATTTTAATACAATTGTAACTCTTAGATAATATTATTTAGAAAGAGAATACTTAGAATATATATTTTACTAATTGAAAGACAACTATAACAAAAAGACTATGAAAATACATTAAACTATTAATGTTTTTATTCCTTTTTGATATATAAAATGAAAATAATTTTTACCATTTTCAAGTTTTAGGTTCTTATTATTTCAGAAATATGTCATGTTTGAAAGTTTGTATTTCTTTATTTTGTATAACTTCTTTGTGGTAATAGTCGTTTTGAGATTAAGGACAGTAAATGAAAGGTTCAATTACAAGAATATTTGTGAAATTTAGTTTATAAATCATCCATTAGTGGATTTCCTTAAGCAAATGTTTGCTACGTCTTACTGGATTAAAGTAAAGCTTGAAGAATTAGTGAGTAAATTATAAAAATCAAATAATCAACTTTATTTTAGTGTTTTATGATATTACTAACTACACCCATAACAATTTTTCAACAAAGAAATTACCGGTTGTTACAGCCAAAATTCAGACCTTCAGAAAATACACTTAATTTTAATGAATTACTTTAAGACTGTATTTCATTGCCAATAATTTACTCACTGATTCTAGAATAACAGTAATTTAAGTTTTTGAATAAACGTAACATAATAAAACTTTTTATTGTATGCTATTAATAGTTCTCACTTTGCTTCTAGGGCGACGTTAATAAAACCAATCATCCAATTATCTGCATTTCATTAATTATTCTTTTGTATAAAATTATTAATTTCCTTAAAATTTTACTGATTGTTTGGAGACTACTTATTTTTATTGTAGTTTCTTTTTTGAATTCTTCTCCTTTCCAAAATTTTTATACAAATTTCCTATGCAGATTCAGTATTTCAACCTTTTCAATGAAAATTCATTTCAATTTACCTTCGTTAACTTCATTAACATTCTTCATCCTCATGGGATAACTTTACCCTTTGGTTTTCATGTTAAACTCAATCGGAAAACAACTTGCATTCTGTTAATTATTTGATTTGTATCGCAGAGAACTTAATTTTGCTTTTGTAATCCTTTGAAATTTTCTCCAACTTATACAGGACTGTACTTTACCGTTAATAAAAAAACTTTAAATGGATTGGTTGTGAATTTATTTTACAGAAATATCTCAAATTTTGGTCTAATAAAAATTTTCGTATTTATTGAAAATTTAATCGTAAGTTAGAATTTGTTGTACTTAAAATGCAGTACTCTTGTTTCAGTTGATTCAGAAATTTAATTAAATATTTATCCTAAGGGCGCCAGAACATGCGAGGAATAGCATAAAACCATATTTAAGACTCCTTGGTTTTGTAATTTTTATCTTTTGTGCATTTTATCTTAGATATTTGTACACTAAATAAAGATATATCAGTTATTCTACATAATTATCATTTTTTTTTTCGTCTTAGTTCAATTAGGACATGATTTGGGAGAAATATTTGCCTTTAGATATCTTTTAAAAATATTTTACTACATGCTTCCAAATCTTTCGTGATTCCGTAAAGGATATCGATGCATTTAGTGAAATAAAAGTATTTTTTCTCAAATAACACCTGAATTTTTAGAAATAATTTTTTATTTGAGAAAAAGGAAAAGAAAAGAAAATTTCCAAAATAGCAAAGTTATTTTAAGTTTTCTGATAAAATATACCGTGCATCATTAAAAAAGTTGATTCACCAATTTTTGTGCATTAATTTACATTTGAGGAGTAAAATTTTCATTATTTCAGGATTATGTCTTTTTAAAAAAATGGTACCTATATGCAAATTTATCTCAAAACTCATTTCCATAATAAACTAAAAAGAAAATAACTTCTTTTTGATTAAAAATTTACTTTTATGTTTCTATAAAATGATTAATACATCATTATTAGGTATCCAAAAAATCTAAGTTCTATTTATAAGTTTAAGATATAAATATTACAAAAACAAGTAGTCTTAAATTCGGTATTTTAATTTCGGTATTACTCTCTTAAGTTTTATTAATCTTCACATCTAGAATGTTTTGGCCAAAGTCCAGTGTAGTAAGCCTATTACTCTTCAAAGTTTTTCTAAAAATAAATTTGTATTAATATATGACCTTGTGTAATATTATTTTCAGTATTAAATTGATTCTAAGAAGCTCCACAATAAACTTTATTTGTATCAAAATGTTTCTCATTAAAGTAAGAGATCCAGAAAATAAATGTCTCATTACTACGAAGACACGCACGCACGCACACACACACTACCTTTTGTACAAGTAAATTATATGAAAACAATTATTTTTCGATACGTACCAGTTATAAAAGCGGATTACAAAATTCAAAGGAATAAAGGTCTTACCTACATGGAAGAAACATCTTCCATTCATACTCTTAAATAATTATAATTCATAAACGTTTTAAAAAAAATTAAAGTGTAGCTTTAATTAAGACAATTCAAAAGACGGCTTTGGTAAGACATATAATATAATGAAATAAATTCTATGTGAGAATAATCATGCGAATTTTAGAATAACTTAATAATCAAATTTCATTTAATTAACTAACATCATTTAAAAGTTATGGAATCTTTAAAAGGAACAATACCTACATCAAATATCGTTTCACAAAAATTATTTTAAGCCATCACTTAGAACAAAGAAAACAGTCATTGATGAGTGTTATTATCATAGCCTTCCTATCAACAAACAAGAACCTAATTGGGTCTTCAGTACGGTATAGCAAACAACAACCATTGAAGACAATACCTACGCCTCATTTGCGGAGAGTTCTAAGAATGTTTACTCACTGGTGGTGCGATTCGACCGGAAGATAAAGGATCCCCAAGGGAAAATATAAATAGCTCCAGTAACTGTCAGTTTATATTATGGCCCATTTTGCATTGGTCGAGTGTATCTTGGATAAAACCATAATTGGAATTTTTATTGAAAGAATATATTAAATTAGCTTAGGCTGTTGATAGTTTATTTTAATTTTTCGTATTCGATATTTGTTAAAATATTTTAAATGGTCGTAAGTTTCATGTTTTTTAATGCTTTCAATTATTAACTGACTAATTAATTTGTACAAAAGTTATGATTTAAGACTCCCCTACAAAGCAAGGGAATTAATTCTCATTATAAAGGAACGAAAATGAGTTAACTTTAAAAATACTTAACATTTCATTACACTGATCATTTAATTAGTCCATTACTCAAAATCTTAAAATAAGTTTCATAAAATAAATTTTTAAAATTTAATAGAAACACATTTTTAAATCACGCTAGTAATAATTTAATTTAACGTACATAAAATACATTTTTCATTCAGATATTTTATGCAATAACAGCTTATAAATTGAAATAATTGTATCAGCTATTAATTTAAGAGTTCTTTTATTTAATTGGGTGTGATACTTTTAGTGTATATTCTATGATATACCTTTCTGAAGCAAGATTATTAAATTGGAACATCATTGAAAATTTATAAGAAATAATTTTAAATAATTTTAATGTAACTTTAAGAAAATCTCACACAGAAAATTTGAACATTACAAATATATGATAAAATTTAATCACTAAGTAACAATCTGAAGGTCCTCTATTTAATTGTAAAACATTTAAATGTTAGCAGTTTTTAAACAGAATTCATTATACAACACCGTAAATTAATTGTGATATTATTAATCTTTTTAATAAAATGATAGTTTAAGAAACTTAAAAAAAAAGTTAAGAGGAAAAGTAATTGTAATGTAAATATTCAACTAAACATACATATTTAGCTTTTGAGAAGAAAGATATCATTTAGGAATCATCATTAATTTATAAAAATGTAAATTAAAATTTTATCGGTTACTAGGGTCTAGGAATATTATATCTTATAATTTTTTTACAGTTATTTAAAAGTATTTTCATAATGCAAAACCTTGACTGTAAAAATAAAATATATAATATAATTAGTTGCGAAAAATAAACCCATATTATGTGATTCCATTGACCAGACGTTTTGCAGGTGAGTTGATATAATAGAATATCATATACATTTATTTAATTGAAATATATAACTCAATAGAGAGTTATATATTTCAATTAAATAAATGTACGGTGGCAAAAAATCCCTTCAAATCCTCTGCAATCTTTGTGATGTTCATATCAGTTTCTATTTAAGTTGAAAATCTTTTGATACATTCCCGATTAGTTCGAAAATTTCAATTTCCCTGGTGACGAATAAAACAAATTTTTTCATTACACATGTTTTAACAGTATTTTAAAACCTTTTTAGATTCGCTGATAAGTAGAATACAGAATATGCCTGATAATAAAGTTCTTGCAAATTATTTTCATGCAATGAAATTCTGTGTAATTTTCAACTTAAGTAACACGAAACAACACAAAATTGTTTTAAAATTGATTTAAAAATGTTTTAAAACCCTACGAACTATTTCAGTGTTCATAAAATATACTCCAATAATAATACAAAAACATTTTTTTTTCATTTTATAAAATTACTTACCAGAATAGAAACAAAATCAAACTTCAATTAAAGACTGGTAAATATTTATAATAACGTAATAATCTCGAATGATTTAATTCCTTTACTTTTGATGCTATTGCACTTTTTAAAGTAGCATATATTTTACAATCAAATGAAAGAGTAGAATAGAGTTTGAAAAAATATCGGAATCCTACATTACGAAATTTTTATAAAATACATTTTTTTATTCTGCTTCATTAATAAGATTTAAGATAAATTTAGAGAAAAAATATTTGTTGAAAAATTGTTTCCTCAATACGAGTGTTAGAAATAAGCATTCTATCTTAAGAAATAACACAAATTAATATATCGTTTTAAAAAGCTCTCTCTGAATCACATTTTTTATTCAAAATTTTTTTCTACTTATCTTGAGAATTACTCTATGTGAATTTAAAATTATCTTACTATTTACAATACATTTAAATTATTCTGTTTTTTAAAGAAAACTAATACAACTGTGTCTATTATTTTAGTAAAATTATTATTTTAATCTGTTTTCTTAACTATTTTTATGCAGTTCCTGTAGTGATTAAATATGTTTTAACACATAATCATAGCAAGCTGCATATAAGGAATTTGTTGAGCATATGTTTGCGGAACTCTATGTGAGAATTATGGAGAAACTCGCTTTATTTATTTTATCTAATCAAACCATTTTTTCTTAGAAGTTTTGGTAATATTAACTATCTTAGAGAGAGTCAAATGTATTTAATTTTTTATACCAATATTATTTGACCATTATTTTGGTTAGAATTGAGATTTTATATAGCATATGTGTGTTTCTTGCTGGAGACTTTCATTGAATCCTAAGAAAATTGTGGAAAAAGAACTTGAAAAGATACGAGATATTTTCTTTACATGTTTACGTCTTTTTCTAAATTAATGGAAATCGCTAAAGATGAAAGTGGCATGTTGAATAATTAAATAAAAGAGAATGTTCGAAAAGTCGTGTAGACCGTCTTTCAAAAGTGAATAAAAATTTACTTTTCTAGATTGTTAAGAGATAATCTTTAATTTCGTCCGGTTCAGCGGCAGTGCCGTTGGATTATAGTGCGTAAACCTCTACACGCATCAGGTCAATTATAAATTTTCTTCATGGGTAGCATTTCTGTAGGGTTCTGGGAAACATTAAGAGGTATTACAAAGTTCTAATATTTTCGGAGGGGGCATTCAGGTATAATTTAGAATTATAGTTAATTTATTAATTTAGTTCTTTTCTGATTGACAGTTTTAATTTATTTCAGTGGATTGAAAAAAATGGTTTGTAATTTCTACTGATACTTATTTATCTAAAAAAATAATGTTAGACGATCAATCGAAATTTTTGATTTAACAGAAAAAATCATATATACAAAGACCTATTTTTAAAATATTAGTTTGTATTCAAATATAATAACTTCAAAAGATTTCAGCAACTATAAATTTTTTTCAAGAATCTTTATGGATTCTAAGATGATTGATTTTCTATTTTTTTCCCATTAGCTTTAAATTTTGTAATGCTGCATTTTGTTAAAACTCC
Organism: Nephila pilipes; assembly: GCA_019974015.1. NCBI lineage: Eukaryota > Metazoa > Arthropoda > Arachnida > Araneae > Nephilidae > Nephila > Nephila pilipes. The sequence continues at coordinate 223,546 of BMAW01027401.1, read as the reverse complement.
AGTAATTTTATTTTTTCAAGACTCATTTTAATTTGGAAAACAAAGAATATTAAACTTTTGTAACTGTTGTTAAGATTTTGTAAATTGCAAATAAGGATCATGCATTATATATTTTTGGATAGAAGAAATATATATACAAAATAATCATCCTTTTTATGAGATATAGAAGAAAATTTTCAGAGGAAAAAAAATGATGTTACAAAGTCTTTTGAAATTCTTTGACTTTAATCTAACAACCCTGCAATTTACTTATATTGTTAAATAATTTTAAAAATTATTGAAGATTATTGGCAATCTATTGTGAACTAAATATAAGAATAAAATAAACAAAGAGTGGATAATATAAAGTATTGAATATTTAATATTTATTTAAAAATTCAAGCTTTTCTTAAACTTTGATGTTCGTTTCTGTATGAATATAAGCGCAGCCCTGAAAAGAAACAGCAAAGAGAGAAATCTTTATAATAATACTCTTCCCAAAAGGCAATTTGTGAATTGCTCAGCTAACATCCCTTCTGTTAAAGAATGTATATTTTAAAATCTCATTTACATGAAAACAAACATTGCAGCTCTATCTTGCCTTTAGATTAATAACTATTCTTTTTTTGTTATGTCAATGGCGATCACTGTTTACAAGTCTCAAGGCAGTAATTATCTTTTTATTTCTAGATTATTTCCCTGTTCCACTTTTTTTCAATTATGTTTACGACTAAACTATGGTTTAATTCATGAATGTAATAGATTTGTAATTTTAAAATAAGGAATTAGCCCTGTTTTGAAGTTTTTATTAATCACTTTTGAAATAAGCATTGAATAAATATTTTACATTTTTTTAAAGATAAATGCAGCAATATCCTCTCTTTCTTAACAAAAAAAAGAAAAGGCACGTGTCTAGAGGGATTCTGAAGCAATTCAAAGAAAGTTAAGCTTCATATTAGGTAAAATAGTTGTTTCTAATAATCTAAGCAATTACAAAGTTATATCAAATATCGACGGCACACCATCAATTAAAATGTATTCATAGCATTTCCAGTATTTTAGTTACTATTATAAACTCAGATGTATGAATAAAAACGCTAATAGACAGAAAAATAAATATTCAGAACCTCAATTTAAAACATTGTAGTTTTGTGAAGCTTAGGCATTGTGACGTAATCAAGGTGAAAGATAGAGATATTGAGAAAAAAATTCCACTGAAAAAAAATCTTAAATCTTTACTTTAAATAGTTTTATAAATCATTTTCAGAAGCTGTTGACATAATTGTTCATACGAAAGTTATTCTTTTTAATTAATTTGAAATGTTAACAAATGCAAGGAATGGTTATGTTTTTTATTTTTAAGAAATATTTATTATTTGTTTCATAATATTCAGTTTTATTGAACCTGCTCTTATTGCATTCTATAATATTGCATGAATATTTTATGCAAGATTTTCCAAAAAAAAGAGAAAGAAACTCTTAAAATATCCAGACAGTCTACCTAGTGATTTGTTCAAATTAGAATATGAGACAGACTCATACCAGACGCAAATATAAAAGTATGTTAAAAAGACATGTTTTAATGTCAGTTTAATGTCTGAATGGAATTCAGTAATTGAAGTAAGTTTGATTACATCTTAGAAAAAGAGAGAAGTTGAATCGCAGTCTAAATGAATCTTTTATAAGATTCATTTCTTATCGAGTTTCGAATCTAATGTTTGGATATGTTGAATCATTAAATACATTTTGGGTTATTCCTTTGATATATTTCTAAAATGAGTAATGCTGATTTTACTTTATTTAATGGGTTGAATCAGAAACTTTTCAAATTACTATGATTCATTTTGTTACATTGGAATGAATCCTGAATTTTACTTTATATATATATTTATTTAATTTATAAAAAAAAATAAAAAACCCATATATATCCGAAATATTTTATTAGTAGTTTACATTAGTATAAATTCTAATGGAATCTGATATTTTAGTTTTATAAGGGAAATTTGCATTGAAACTGTGTTTAGTATCTCTCTTAACCTATTCAGGAGCAATAAGACGCATACTTAGTTGTTACAAATGCCCTTGAATTCATAAAATTTATTTACATAGCTTCAATAGCTTAGTGATAAAGGACCTGATCTCAAACGCTTGTGATGCTTGAATTGAATATTAGGTTAGGGTCCTGATTCTACCAAAGGTTTGTCGTTAGTAATGTTAGATATTGCTGGTAGAGAATCAAAATGGTTCCAAAATCCTCCTATTACAAAAAGATGAGGTGTACTTAATAAAATATCATTTTTATCACTTTATAACGCTCCAACTTCGCTACCAAGGTTCCAAGCCATCAAGATGTAATAAGTAATCAGTCAAAAATAAGTAAATCAAGCAAGTGTTTAAGTATGTTTATTCTAGTCAAGAATAATTCAGTTCATAACTTTGTTACGAATGTGGAGCGGTTACTAACTCGAGACCCAAACAAAGATTATAACTGAAATTTCTACTTGGGTTAATAATTGCGAAGCAGGACTAGATTGAGGAATATACCCTTACGTAAAAGAGGTCATTCGCTTTCTTCCATCAATATTATGCGCATATTATATTAGTTGCTAATACCTCCAGTCTCTGTGTCTAATTCCTCCAATTCTTTATCTGATGATTTCTAATTCATTACACTTTTTATATAGAAATGCTAATTTTATATGTCATGGTTCTTTCACAAGGCGAAATTCTCCATCAAATGATGTAATAAAAGGGCTTCAAAACATTGATCGAAGAGAAAACGCATGAAAACCCGTTATAACTCGATTGTGACTCAAAATTACGAAAGTAACGTCAATTAGTCTTTATGTTTAAAATGTGTGATGCCAACTAACATAAGACTAATTAACTTTATGGGGAAGTTCTCTTCAGTTTCCCTACAACTTTTTAAAAATATAAAATACTGAAGTTTAAATTAATTAACACCATTTTAAATTTGAGGGTTTTCATTATTATCACCCAATAAAATATTAAACAAATAAATTTGTGATAAAATTTAAATACTGATTTTTTTTGTCTCCTGGAAATACCTTATTAGAGCTCTAAAGAAGTCACATAGAAAATTAAACAGGATAAAGAAATTAACCTTATAATCCAAAAAGGAAGTATACTCGGGAATTGATAAATGGAAGAAAGGATTGTGTTTCAATAACTGACTGAAATGTATGCTGAGGTTAAAATACATATTAACTCGTTTTCCTCAGGTATACATTAAATATTGAACAAGTTTGTGAACAGCTAGTGATCTAACAAATAAATTATCAATACGAGCTTGATGAAGTCCTATTTTAGTTATCTGAGAAGCATTTACGGGAAATAAATTAAGAAGAAATATCCTAATTATGGTGAGTAACGTTGAATTATGTGTAGTACTAGTCTTTCGTATATATATATATATATATATATAAATATATATTCTAATCTATAGACAAAATTAAATAGCTTTGGTACCGTTTCGTTCATTTTTAAGGATTTTTTCATTTTCAATTATCTTATATTTTTCTACATGCAATCTCCTTATTACTAAACATTTGTATTTCCTTCGATTTATTTTATTTCTGGATTTTTTTGGATTTATTAATTAATAATTTTGATTTTAATTCTACTTTAATTTTCCATGTATTTCCTTATTTGCGTTCACACACACACACACACACACACACACACACACACGACACACAACACACACACTGACACACAATAAAACCAAATAACGTTATATATATATATATATCCATATCCAAAAAACCCTTAACTAAAATTAATTGAAAGAAATACAAATGTTTAGTAACAAGGAGATTTTATGTAGAAAAATATAAGATAATTGAAAAAGGAAAATTCTTTAAAAATGAACGAAACGAAGACAAAGCTATTTAATTTTGTTTCAGGATACAAATACTCTGCTTGAACATATTTTAATGATCATATTTTCACTATCAATAATAGCTCTACAGAAGACCTATAGGAAAATGAAGAAACAACGATAGCAACAAGTTAAAATGATAAAACAAAAGAAAAAATATGACAATACTTCTAATTTAAATCTAAATTCCATGAAAACTACAATATAAAAATAACTAGCACTATTAGGGAAAAAAATCAATTAAAGTTAAGAAATAAAACAAGAATGAAATTGCCACTTTTTAAAGCAACATTATTTATGACATTTTAGTCCAAGATTTCCCCTTTCCCTACAAAATCTCAAATATCATTAATCATAACGATAGTGCCACCCTGTATAATTCAGAATTAGAATGGAAAAAAAAGCATCTCAGAATTAGAAAATAAGTTTAACAAAGATTTTAAAGTTGTTTAAAAGAAAATAAAATTGAAATTAAATACAAATAACAATAAAATAAGACAATTAATCTACTTTATGATTTTAAAAATAGATATAGCCTATAATTTTCATAGTTTAAATTTGTTTTTAAAAGTTATTTTTTAATCAGCTTTAATACATACAAGGACGAAATAATTTATTTAACATATTTTGAAAATTTATAGAAACAATAACTAATTTAATATCCCAATGAAGGTAATTAAATATTTTATTTCATAAATATTTAAGCTTAAATCGCTATTGAAGAAATGAACTCTATTGTAGGGGAAAATAACTGTATCTCTTGTCAAAAAATATTACTACTAATCCTATCATCTATAACTTTAAGTTGCGATTTAAATTATCTGTTTCATAAAAAGTTATATTAGAGTTTGAATCATATCTAAATAAGGAGAATAAAATAAAAAATCCGTTTTAAAATCTTTGTTTAATTTATTTAGAAGAATTGTAGGATTATCTATATATCTAAACAAGGTGAATTTTTCGTTGCCTGAAAATGTTGTTGATAAAAATGTAAGCAAATATTGACAAGGCTATAACTAGCCACTCATAATTGTGTTATACTTAAATCCATTTATACTTTTCACTATAAAAACAATTTTCTTTTAAATTAAGGTTTAAAAGAAATTTTAATCTCTCAGAAGATACAGCACTGTTAATTTTTAATATTCCTAAAAATTAAAATTAAGCAAATCTTTTAATCAATAATGTATAATTAAGAATTTCTTATCTATTTTTAATAATAACAGTTTTATCAAAAACATCAACATTTTTTGTAAATTATTTTGTAAGATTTTATCACATTTAATAACTGCAAGTATTGAAATCGTTAGTCACTGTTTCAATTTTAAAAAATACATTATGAAATTTAGGAGTTAAAACGATATGAGGAAGTTTTACAATATCCACAGTATAAACTTTTTGAAATAAAGATTTAATTCTAATAGAAGTTTCTCTGTCACTATTATTTACTTCAATAAAAATGTTATTAATAACAAGATGTTTTATAATAGTAGTAAAATAATGTGTTTTTGTAAATAATACCATAGTTACCTAGAATATTATCAATGTATAACAACTAACAAACTTATGTATGTTATATATAGAAATTAGATCTACATATATCAACATAGTACTTTTTCTCTCTCTCTCCCCCCCACCATACACACACACATATATGTATTAATAAATAAAGTGTTTATATATATATATATATATATATATATTATTATTACATATATACATATTATATATATATACATATACATATATATATATATATATATATATATATATACATATGCTATTACATATATTATTATAAAG
>BMAW01027401.1:204651-217838 GCA_019974015.1 Nephila pilipes | reverse complement strand
GGTTTTTCGGCCGTTACAGCATAATATCATCAAACATACATATATTATATACACACATTAAAGAAACATTGTTGAAGTTGAAAGAAGTTAAGAGGCATATACATATATATATATATATATACATATTTATTATATATATATATACATATCTATTACATATATTATTATAAGATAAAATGATATATCATAATATATACATCATATATATACATATATATATATATAAACGCCTACATACAACGTCCAAATCTTTACCATATGAAATTTGAGCAATACGTAACCGAACGCAGTGTCAAATATATATATATATATATATATATATATATATATATATATATAAATGTTTTATATATTACACTCAAAACTAAATTTTACTTATATGAAATTTGGATAACTTAATTATTATATTTGTATGTTAAAATACGTAAATGATAAATTAAATTTCTGACAAAAGGTTTAAATTAATTCCTTCTTTCCTTTCAACAAAATTACACATTAAGTATTAGTTATTGTGCCAAAAATATATATATATTCCAAAATGGAATTACCTTCCACAAAAATGTATTATTTTTATTTACATTTATCAAAAAAAGAGAATTATAGTTTTAATAAGGATGTCTTTTTAATGATATATTTGAAATTTGTGTGGACTTGTAAATACTTAGACAAAAAAAAAAAAAAAAAAAAAACTCTCACTCGAGGGGTAAGTTTCTATGACAACTAAATTAGTGAACAGAAAAAAAATAATGCAAATATACACTTTTAAATAACATTAGTTAAAAGAACAGATATAATCAAAACCCCTTTTTGTTTGACTTTCCTTTTTATCTCTAAAAGAATCATTCTACTTCTTTTAAACATAGATTAGAGGAAACAAATTGGGAAATTCATCCTTTTTTGACATTTATTTCTTGCACAGTACTATTTCTCACTTTATATGCAATTAGTTCAAATGAGATTCTAGAGTATTTAGTAAACATTCCATTATTGGTTTTATGAGGAGTGATTGATTATCAGTAATTTATTTATTTGATCCATCTTGATTATGCTTAAATATAGATACCATTTTCAGAAACTATTCGTAATAAAATATTCACAGTAAAAGAGAAGAAAAAACGAGTTTGAATAATAGTTCCTCAAAAGGACAATCGAAGTCGGGTATTCATTGTTTAATTTATAGAACAAGATTAACCACTTCTCTTCAAATGTATTTAGTGAGATTTGTTAATTTTAATTATTAAATAATCTCATTTTAGTTATATCAGTATAATGTGTTCTCGCAATATGAAAATTATAATATTTAAGAAATCTGTACTCTAAAAATTTAGATTCCCTGCTTTATTTTTTTCTTTTTCTTATTTTGTAATAATTGTGTTTCAATGTTCAACTCCCGCGCTATATTTTAATCTAATATATTAGTTATTAACTATTGAACTTAGATTGATGACACGCATAAACAATTTTATTAATAATCACTGGATAATTGATAAAGTCACTTTCTCTCCAATCCCAATTAACTCAACAATCTTAGATTAGGATTTATCTATGAAATTTTATTTTATTAAATCACTTCCTATTGAGTTCAGCAATTCTCTCTCTCTCAGTCGCTTCGTATCTTAATACTTTAATTTTAATACCACACTTGAATCCACAAAAATAATTACGGTGCTTAAATCTATATTATAAATCTCTATCAATGATTCGTTATCCTCTATCTCCCTTCATTTCTATTTCATTTATATATCATTACTTTTGACTCATTTATATCTTCATCTGATTTACCTAATCACATTTCATTTAGGTTAGAAAGAATTTGTAATTTTAGCTATTCAAATTATTATAAAGTTTCTGAGATTAGTGAAGAGAAAATCGAGAATAGCCCAATGGCATAATTTTATATCATACTCGAGAATACATCCTGAAAAATTCAATTCTTCTGTGCATATGAATTTATAAAACTTGAAAAGTTTATTTTGTTTTTAAAATTAACCAGTTATGTTATAATTAACTGCATTTGCGTAGTTATGCAACAAAATATGAAAATAAATAATTTGAGAAAAGTGCAAAAATTCTGTAACGATAAATTTTACTCTTATTCACTTCATTTATTTAAACAAGTTAAATTTTAATAGCATCTATCATGTGAAATCTCTTAACGAAATATATTATAAATATTTTTTAAAACTATCTCTGTTTTCTAAGATACTCACTCAAAAGTAGTGGTATAATTTTCTTTTTATATTTGTTGTTATATAGTTTTCTATTTATTGAGTATCATACAATGGATGTTTATGGAATGCAAACAAAAATATGGATTATACTGTAGTTAACAAACCTGCGTATGTCATACTTATTTTTCATAAAAATATTTCTTTTGTAAGTTATAAAAATATATCTAGCTCTCCTGTTCAAAGACATTATATTACATTTAAAACGGGAGGAAAGGGAATTTTAAGCTTTACTAGAAATGACTTACTGATAACTTATTACTTATATCAAATTAAATGAATGTGTTCACTTGAAAGTTAGATAAACTCATCTGCTACTACTAATAAAAGATAAAGTGTTTTTCAATATAAAACTAAGCTAACTTAATGCAGTTAGTTCAGTTTTAAGAACCATGTTAATACAGTAAACTTCATTTATTTAAATATGAGAAATTTTAATAGTATCTGTCACATAAAATCTCTTAACGAAATTCATTATAAATATTTTTAAAAATTATTTCTATTTTCTAAGAGATTCATTCAAAAGAAATGATCACTTTTATTCACATCCTATATCAACTAGTATTAAATGCTAAGTATTCCTAATTCCCTTCAAAATAATTCAAAATTAAAAGCTCATTTCGCAGGCTATAGGGAATTATCTAATTTTTACGAGCGTCTCATCTTATTCCATGCTTTATGATGTAATAATAAAAACCCATTTAATGAGAGGATGGTAATTGGGAAATGGGTTGAGTAAGCAAAAACAAAACGTTTTGCGCGGCGTAGTTTATAAACAGCCAAAGAATGGGAGCGTAATGGGAAACGAGATGATAAGTTGAATAATGAATAAATAAGATCAAAGCGTTGTCCTGTCAGACTACATGTCGACGGATGGTTGTTCATTATTTAAGGGGGGACACATAATACGTCAACGCCCATCCATTGAACTGAATGGTTTGCATAATAACATGTATTAAGGAAAATGTCCGTGACGCTTTAGGGTGAATTATTCAGGGAAAACTACAACTTTGGGAAATCACCCCGTAAAAGAACTAGTTGATAAAATAGGAGGTTTTGCAAGTGAACTCTGTTTATTATTAATGCTTTTAATGAGATAGAATTGATATGCTATTAATGCTTCATACAATAGTAATTCGTAGTATTACAGTCAAAAAGCTATATCTTGCTAAAATAATTAAGTAATCGGATAAGAAATTATTGCTTAGTTTATTCAACTGTATATTTAATTAAGAACTAAGGAATTTAATCACAGAAAATTAAATCATTTTTTTTCACTCTCATGTGAGCTTAAATTTGTTTCTTTCATTCATAATATTTTATTCTTTAGTTATTCTTTATCACAAACATGTATATAACCTTATTTCTCTACATTACTACAATTTCTTAAAATTATATGTAATATTTTTCTGAATTACCAATTTTGTTGCTTTTTAAAAATAATAGCATTAATTATTTTTATCCTCGTTCCAGTTTAATCGATTTCCAAAAGCCGTACCATATTTCTGTTGTAATTTCTCGAATAATTCTCCAAATTATTTAACTCTTAATGTATAGTGAAGTCTTGCAACCATTTCTGTTAATGTCTTTTTAATAATACAATATTAATTTTTAATCAGCAATATACGAGTAATACGAATTGCAAGTGTATTATTTCCTTATATAATTTTATGTTTAAAAAGTTTTGATTCCATAACTGCCTATGTTACTCTACAAAATATTTAAGAATCTAATTTAGAAACGCTACTGAGATACCATTCATTACTTTAAAATAACAGAGAATTTTTATGATGCATTTTGAAAAAAGTGCAAAATGTTTCTGGGTTTTTGATTTCGTAAAATAATGATTTCTCTAACATAAAGTTTTTTTTTCTTCATTTTTTTCAAAGCTTTTAAAGTGGAAAATAAAATAGTATCGAAAATGAGACGTGATAATATTTAAAACTTTTTGTTAGTTTTTACAGAGAAGTATTTCTCTAAAAATTTATATGTATATTTGCTTTCAATGTTTCACATAACATCTTTTCAAAGAAAGAGTTAAAAAACGCCCTCTTCAGAACTACAAAGCTGTTGTATCCGTATTTCTTTTGCATTGATACAATTAAAGAAGAATACTTTCATACTATACAAATAAAATTCTTGTTATTTTCAAAGTGTCTTCGTATTTGTTTTCGTTTCTGCCTAAAAGTTCCAATATTTATTTTTATATGAGTACTTTAAAAACACGAAAATAAGTTCGTAGTTGTAAAAACGCATAGATGTTGTAAGAAAGCTCAATTGTTTAAAACATCTCAATGTTTTTTATTTGTATCTTAATAATAAAAAATCACGATGAAATCTTATGCTTACTATAACATAAACAAGAATACATTATGTATAAGATTGTCTAGGCTTAGGTCAACGCACATACAGACAATAATAATTGCTGCATATAATCTAACTGAATTAATTTTAATAGGCTCAAGAGAAATTGAAAAGATTAATATTTTAGGCTTCAGTCAAAGTGATACACAATTCTCAATATATTAGTAAAATAATTTAAAATTTGTCTTCATATTTTACATGCTAATTTGACTCTTTACATATCTTGAGAATTTTAATATATTAATTATATATATATCTTTGATTCTCAAACGGGGATTCTCACGCTATATTTATGATTCACGGAAGAGCGTTAAATATTATAAAAAAATGTTTTTGAAGGATTGCTTTGGAACAGTTGGTTTATTTTTACAAAACAATGTATAATAAATTTTCTTGAAAGTTCAGCACCAAATTGAGGTTGATTGAAAAAATTGTGTACTCATATAAAGAAACAAATAAAACTCTTTTTGTGTAATAACGAACATGTGATTACAATGTTACTAAAGTGCCATTAGAATTTTAATATGCATCAATTGTATATCCTATTAAGAGATATTAGTAGTTTATTAAATTTATTTTCCCCATGAAAATGATATTTAGAATATCAGTAATTTTACATTAATATGATTTTGAATATAGGTTGCATAATTTATTTGTGTGGGAAAAATTATAGAATTAGTGTCTGTAATAGAGTAGAAATTTCTTGAGAAATCATAAAAACATGGTTTAAATTGCCATTTGTGAGATTTATATTTTGGTAAACTATCTTCCTATAAAGATAAAAAAAAAGTATACATGAATAACGATTCTTCATGTTTTATTCTTTGTATCAAATTTGAAATGTTTTAACCACAAATGTAAACTTTTGGAAAGAAGAACAGAAAAAAATAAAAAAAAAAATATCTTTTGGACGCATTGCATTTTTGAGCTACATTAGAAAGTTAGTCTTGAATGGATTACATCATCAAAAAAGCTGTGAGGAATTATGCATTGTGGAAAAAAATTATGCGATATGTTACTATTAATAATTGCAATTGTATACTATTAATAATTGATCTTATACTTATTTCAATTATTTATATATGACGCTTTCACATAGATTAACATTATAGTATTTAAATTAAGGATTTGAAGATTAAGCTAAAAAATTTAATTTTTTATCAGTGTCATAACACAGCTGGGATATTAAGCAGGTGGTCATCTTTAAAGTATTGGTATATTCTTACTATATTATAACATAAAAATCAAATAATCTTGTAGACACGTTGCTGTAAAACTTTCATATTTTTACATTATTTTCAAACGTAGTCATAACGATACAGTTGGACATGTCGGAATAATTAGAAATCACAAATTATTTCTGAAGTTTCATATATTCGTTATATTTAATATATATTTCATAAAGATTATTCATAAAATTTACTGCACTCGAACACATTGAAAGCATTTGTTTACCTGAAATAAACATAATCATAACTTTGATGGGAAACATAAATATCGAAAAATATAAGCTTTTCAAGAGAATTTAATTTTATAAAACGTTTTTTCAATAAATGAAAATTCATACCGACAGGGTTTATCTTAAGTAAGTTTAAAAGGAAGCTATGTCATTAAAAAATGTTTAGTGATCAATAGACCAAAAACATTAACACAATGTGCAGCCTATGTTAAAAATCTATATAAATTGTCTTTTTATATTATATAATATTTTGAATTCTTCACATGCAATAAATTAATTATAATACATTTCTAGACAAGTTCAAAATGTTAAATTTTGATATGAGCTTTCTTTAAATATTTCCGAAATTATAAAATTAATTTTATCTTGTTTTATCAACGTTAAGAAGTATTGTAGCAAGTAGTTAACCATTTCTTTGGGCTTATATCCACAAAAATATACCTTTTGTTAATTTTTAAAATGGTTAAAATATTCGGAAACTGGTTTTGAAATTTGTATCATATGAGTACTTAATTTATAGCTAAAAGTATCAATATGATTCCATCTTAAAACTGGTTTTGAAATTTGTATCGTATGAGTATTTAATTTATAGCTAAAAATATCACTATGATTTCACCTTGAATCCATCTATCTTTTGAATTATGGAGAACATTAAAATGTGTTTCATAAATATTTCAGATTCTTTTATGTACACAAGAACTGATTCAATACAGAATTTTTTGAAATTCATTTTCCATTATTTGCATCTGTTCAGAAATAATTTTCGGAAATAATTGTAACCAGAATTTTTGAATCTCCCTTTGAATATCTTGAGCATATTATATCATTGCTTATGAATATTTGATAGAAATAAATATTTAAAATTCAAATAAAGGAAGACAATAATATTAGCACTCGTAAGTACGAGTGGAAATATATTTTCAACAAACAAACAAACAACAAGAAGAATGAAATCACTGCTAGAAACAAAATCTTTTCTTGAAAAATAATACTTAATACATAAATTCTATGAATATGATTTTATTCGTCGAAGTGTTTTCCACTTTTAAATTATTCTGCAATTATTATTCAGGGAATCAATTATTCATGTTGGTATTTGAAAGTTAAAACTTCTATTTACCCCTTATTGGAGAATTTAAACAAGCTTTAAAATAGCTTTCTTTCTTAGGAACTATATGGTTTGGAAAATCAAATTCATTTCAGTATTAAAATGTAAAAAGTTTGTAACGTTTTAAATTAAAAATTAAATATTTGTAACAAAATCTTTATTTTACTGATTGAAAAGATAAATTATGTTTTCTTAATATCATGCATTGCAATATATTAAATGTTTGCAAGTTTTTATTAATATCATCCTTTATTTTAATTACAAAATATATCAGTAATAAATATTTTTATTGAATTATTGTACACTTTTCTTTCATTCTCTTTTAGAAAGAATCAGTACAAAAAAGTATTATATTGGTATAATCAACATGCCAGGATATTTTTTCATGAAGAAATACAAAAGCTCTCCTTTCATATTTTAAATATTTTAATACAAATTATATTAATTTAACATTTGTCTCATTTAATTATTTCAGAAGACATCTTCCATTTCAAAGTTTAAAACATACTGAGAAAAATGCTAACCATTAGAACATATAACATAAAAAATTGGTTACCTTGAAATTATGTTGTGGTTTCGACAAAATATTGCGCAACTTCATATATTGTTTTCCTTTTACAAGAAACGGGTTTCGTTTAACACTAAAATATTTCATTCCTTAGACTCAGACTTATTTGCTTAATTTTTAGTGAGACCGAACAAAATAAATAATGTTTGCTACTTTTGCTAGGTTAGCCCATGTATTTGTGTAAGAAAAGGTATTGCCATTGTGAAAGCCTTTAAATCTATTATTCAGTTAGTTACCTATTTTAAAATGACTGTTGAAGTTGATCAACTAACTGTAGAAATTATTGAATTTTGTGTTGAAATCGCTGAATGTTCCATTAAAATCAGTGAGCTTTGTGTCAAATTTGGTATTTTGTGTGTGAGTTTAAAATAAATATTCTTTCTTCATGGGCAACGACAGAGAAATTAGGACGAAGACATCTGTAATTTTTAAAATGAAGATGGAGCTGTTTAAGGATGTAAAATGGAAGTAGAAAAAGGAAATCTATGAAGAATTAGGCATTACTAACTGTACATTGTCGACGATAACAAAGAAACTGAGACCAAATTATGGAAACTTTTGAGCGCTGCATGTTCGAACCAGGAATGAAGAATAAGAATGCCTAAACACAAAGAATTTTAGATTGCGTTACTTGTTCGGTTTAAACGATTAGGTCTTAGAGTGCTCTCATATTAAGAATGTTATTGCAGATAATGAGTTGAAGAATTTACAAAAAAAACGAGCATTGAATTTTTTACAAGCCTTTGCTAGGTTAGAAGGTTTAAGAAAATCGGCAAAGTTTAAAACTGTTGAGTGAAAAAGTAGGTAAGATTTTTTTCGCATGTATTGTTTAATAGGAAAATATATTTTAGCCCTCTTAGTCTCATGTAAAACCTTATTCACGTTATTCTAAAATATAATCGCACACGTATATGATTTTCGAGGGGAAATCGTAAATGTTTTATTATTGCTGAGAAATGCAGATATCTAAATAAAATTTATTTTGCATATTAATTAATCCTTATTTACCTAGTGTAAATTACAGCTATTAATGTTGATTTGTATAAATTTATGGAGCCGTAGATTGAAGAAATCCACAGTATGAAGAAAATAGAGTTCAATCTGTTGAATTTAATAATGATGGAATTCGAAAGGTCAAGAAACCTGGGAGAGATGTAGGATTCTCTGTCTACGTAGAGCATAATTATTACTAAAAACAATGGAGAAAAATGAAGTTTTTATCGTCCTTGATTTTATTAATTATTAAATCATTACGATGCTTCAGGATTGTAACTCAAACTTGACTATACTGAAGGATATTGCAATCAACATCTTTCTAAAATCAAACAAGTCAACGTTAATAGCTGTAGTTTGCGGCATTATGCACATAATGATCAGTTTATATGCAGAAAATATTTTATCCAAATCGTAAACTTAGTAATAGTTAAAATTTTATGATTTGTTTCAAAAATTTCTTATTTATCGAAATATTCTTGAAAAAAATTAATCTTTCAATGGTAATGTTTTAATAGCAGTAGATATCTAATACATATAATTTGAGATCAGATATTGTGTACATCCTGTTATTAGTAAAAATGATTTTAAGAATATTCATTTTACTGAAGATCAAGAGAAAATTAAACAAGATTTCATTATGATTGAATTTGTTTCCAGGATATAAGTTTCCTTATCTCATGTATTTTTAGAATTAAATATTTTAAATATGACTCTTTTTTTATTTCGGTTAAAGAAGCCTTTTTATTAGAATATTTTAATTTTTCCAACTAAAATATGACTTACATTTTTTAAAAAAATTATATTCGATTCCAATTTTAAAAAGTAATTTTTACATTGCCAGTCTTATATTATTGATCATATTTTGGGTTTAGAATATAACTTTATATTTATTGTACATATATATGTGAATGCGTTAAAAAGTATACAAAAATTAATGATAGCTGAATAATACATCATAAAAAAGTCAATACAGTTAAAATAACTTTGATATGAAAAAAACATAATCTCTTTATTGATACTTTTTGCATAATTGTTGCATACTCCTTTCAATTCACAAGCGGCAGAGCCGAGTAGTAGTCATTAAAATAACTGTTTTATTGTTATTAAAGTTAATTGTTTAGAATGATATGTTTATTATTCAATATAACATACGGTATATGTTTATGTTACGTGTGATAATGTGTAATAAACATAAGAATCCGTATATTATATGTTTATTACTCGTATCGTACACGGAGTGATATATTTATTACACATTATTATACATTATCACGAAAAAATGACAAACATAAAATTGAAGTGGACTAAACACGCGCTGTTCGAGAGAAAACTAAAATACATTTGTTATCTAAATTTATATTCTACTTTTTGAAAGTGCTGATATATTTTGTTATATAATTAAGAATGTTCTCGAAATTATCGAAAGGCTATAACTGAAATTGTGGAGAGGAATATAAACCCATGGCAACGAAATAGGAGCTCATAATTGCTTGATTTAGAAGGTGGTGTTCAGGAACTCTTAACAGACCTTTCAACCTCTTGCCATAAATGCTCAATAAGTTTGGGATTAAGTGACTTTAGTGCCTATTAAGTTATTTAAATATTGAATCAAGTTCCTTAAATAAATATTAGACAGTTCGAGCTCAGTGATAGGGTGTAATGTCCGGATGAAAATAGCCATGATAATTACGAAACATTATTGCCATGAACGGATGTACGGGGAATAAGCATTGATGTTGAAGAAAGTACTGGTATTGACATATATTTTCAATGGGTTCAATAGATAAAGAATATACGAGAAAAATACTTCCCCGACAATGATTTCGATGGAAAATGATTGAACATAACGATTGTCAGTCATATGGCATGTCGGATCAATGTTTCGTGCTGCTTTGCTACACATCGATCAGGAATGATCCATCTGACTCGATAAGGAATGACATGAAGATGAATTCTTAACTCTTCAGAACAGACAACATTCTTCCTTTTGTCTATCATTTTTGACATTCTGTAGTTCGCAAAACCATTTTTGTTTTGTTTTGCTGTGAAAGACCTCTTGTTGGTCGCTGGCTATCAAAGCAGTTTTGTCTTTAGATCCATCTAGTCGAGCATACGGCTATGCTCCGCAATGATCATGAGTTGTATTGCACTTTAAATTGTACTCTTTCTAAAGCTGCACTTAGTGTCTTTGGCATTAAGAGAAGCTCTGGAAATGGCAGCTGTATGAACACAAGCGAAGTGTAGAACTAACAAAGGATTGGGATGAGCATTTGCAAAAGTAATAGCCACTGGATTAGATGGACTTTACTAACATACTTTTGGGCCATCAAAGTGACTCTGATGTAGACCAACGTTGATAGGGCATCGTACAAAAACGTACCTCATACCATTACTATTTGAATGAGTGATGAAAATAACTATGTTCATCAGGAAACAATATGACCCTTGACGAGTGGTCTACCCTGAGTTGTGGAATTCGATAAGTGGTGTTGCTATCACAATTAGGTGCAGTTATTATTCTCACCAAGACAAAAGCGAAACTCATCACTAAAAATGACCCACTACTATTCCGCATTGCTCCATGCTGCACTTTTGTGCTTGTAGCTCTGACAGCGACAAACTGTAACATCAGCGCAACCTAATATGACTCGGAATCCGAAGGAATGGCTATCTGCCTTCATGCGGTTCCTTTCAAAGGCAGACAATTGTTAAAATGTCTGCTGTTTTCACTTCAAAAACAATCCAAACTTCAAAGCGATAAATTAAACCCAAACACACTAGTTCGAATCCATATTACTCATTGTGAAATTTTTTTTTTAAAAGATACTCAGTAGGGCTGTTTGTTGACATCATTTACGTCGAAGTGGCTGAAACTAATTATTTGCTTATCTAACAGAGTTGTAACAGTTTTTTTAATTCTCGTTTACGTAACTTGCTTTCTTCTGCGTGCAACTATTTTTTTTAACAATAATTATATATTTATATATATGTGTGTGTGTATTAAAATATGTAAAATAATAGTAAGTTATTCAATAGTATTACATTTGATGCTTACAAATTTCTTTCAAAATTTTATAAAACATAAAATTATATTATAATTCAATATTTTAATTTAAAATCATATTTTGGAATAAATTGCAAATTTATGATTTAAATGTATTTATTTCTTTAAATTGAATTATTATTTTATGTTATCCGATATAAGGAATAGATAAAACTTTAAAAGCTTAAACGAAATTTCTGAAATATCTTAAGCGGAAAGGGATTTAGTGTTTGAGAGTGCTTTTTTTAAACTGTCGAAATTTATATTTTATATTAAAACTCAAACATTTTCGATTTTCTATCTAAAATAAAGTATTTATTCTTAGGATAAAAAAATAAAACTGAAAACGTTTTAAAATAAGAGCATCTTTTATAAAATACTTTGTTCTTTTATATTAAGACATACATAAATATATCAATATTTAATTTATTAATGTCTAGAAATGTTGTTGTTAGATATATTTATAGTATTGAATCAAGACACACTCGCATACATAGTATAGTAATTCCTGAAGTGAATTTTTTTCTGATGGAATCCTCTTATAAATCACTGATTTTATAAAGGATAATTTTTTTTGTCTCTCTGATAATGAAAATAAAATGCGTTAGGGGTTTAAATTTTTAGTATATTTTTATAGATATTTTCAGAATACTTTCAAAGTATACGATTATTTTATTATGATTTAAAATTAAAAAGATACGAATATGTATATTTTAATGAACATCTTTAAAACCAAATTAAATTGCATGATTAAGATTGAATGCGTATAAATGGTGGAGGAGAGGGTTTTCAAAAACTCAGGTGGAGGAGAGGGTTTTTAAAGCAATAAAACGTCTTCATATGCATTTTAACCTCTTCTTTTTAGAATTTTTAATCCGATATGTGTGTTATTTAAAATTTCTAAACTATCTGCTGTAACATATATTCTTGGTTTTATTTTATTCTTTTTTGTTATTACAATATTAATTGAATGAAAATTAGTTGTATTATTAATATTTTTATAAAAAAATATGAAAACTAACTTGAATTTATAAAATTGTTGAAATTCTTTTTCTTCAAAATGAAATGATATTTCGGTAAATGAAAATAAATGGTAATATTTATTTTCATTTATTTTTATTTTGTGTTTTTTATTCTTGTTAAAATAATTTTATTTTTATCGTTAGATATATCTAGTTTTCTAAGTATTATATGAAAATCTATTTTTATTTGATATATGAAAAATATAATGTAAGGTAGTATAGAGTATCTATTAAAAGCAGGTTAGAACTGCATAATTATTTATTTCATTCTGGTAAAAATAAATATTTTAATGTTATTAGTTTTAATACTATGATTATTATAATGAATATAGCTATTGAAATAAATAAATTGAATTGAAATAGCTATTGAAATAAATAAATTGAATTGAAATAGCTATT
>BMAW01027401.1:180271-204641 GCA_019974015.1 Nephila pilipes | reverse complement strand
ATAGCTATTGAAATAAATAAATTGAATTGAAATAGCTATTGAAATAAATAAATTGAATTGAAATAGCTATTATCTCTTATTTCCCTGTTATGAAGAAAAAATGAATTAACAGACATCGAAGACTCTCCGACTGCAAACGAACTTCCTAAGACATTAGTGACTTTAATTTACATAAGCGAATTGAAATATTGATGACGCAGAGAAGATTATTTTGAAAAGTTAACAATTTATGTACTTCGTTTTTGTAAAACGTATGCTTATGAAATTTATTTCAAGCTTTTCTATGCTGAGAGTTTTCCACTTAATGGACATTTTGGTACAATTTTATGTTTGAAATATTACGGTTTCAATCTAAGGAAAGAGATAAAACACATAGAATATAAAACAATATTAAAAATGCCAATTTTTTGTGTTATTATAAATCCGCGTTCTAATGGTAGCAAAAATTATTATTTTACTATATTTGTTATTTTATGAAAGGATATTTTCTTATAAAAATTAATAATAATAAGCTCAATATTTGATTAATCTGTAATGTAATTCGTTTTTAAAGTTCAGTTTAGTGACTCATCAAAATAGTATTCAATTAAATGACAAATATGTAATGAAACAAGTTCTTGTAAAATTTGGAGATTTTTGTTCAGTTTAGTATAATTTAATATAAGCATTGAATATTAGAAGGTATCTTTAATCACTCAAAGTTTTATTTCATGGAAAAGTAATTTGCTGCTTTATTTCAATGTAACAATTAGAAAATTTTTTATGATTGTATGAGAAATAAAACTACGAATCAGCTTTCGATTGAAAAACTAAAGTTACATAAGAAAAGTTATGCTAAATGTTTCTTGTTTTTTTTTTTAGATAAGACTCTAATATATAATATTATACAATGCTACATTATTGTAAAAAGTTTTAATTTTCTTCTTAACGCTAAGGAAATATGTTAATTAGAGAACTCATTGCACAAAAATTCAATTAACAAAAAACCATATCGTTGATACAATTGCAAAACGTCATATTTTTAAGTATATATATATATATATATATATGTGTGTGTGTGTGTGTGTGTATTTTTAAAAGTATAAAAGTAGATCCAGGTAATTGCAAATGATGGGTATTTGTAATAATAAGAACAAAATACAGTAATTAACAAATGTGATAAGAAATTACACAAAAGTTCTTTTTTAACAGATAAACTAGAATGGTATCTGAAAAATTGCTTACATAAAAGTGCTCAAATATAACAAAACCATTAATGAGTTTATGACCAAAACATTTTATGAATTACTTGATTAGCCCTTGAAAATGTAAAAAAGGCTCTTAATTATTAATTCTTTTAATTTTGTGAAAAATAAATAATTTTCATATTAGAAATAAGAACTTCCTCACAATATTTATCCACTAAGAAATACGATTTAACTAGATATTTGATAATTTATTAAAATAATTAAGCAGTTAAAACACTTTCTAACAATGGAACCTATATGCGGAACATTTCTTAACAAGGGAAAAAAAAGAAGCATTTCTAACTCAAAATCCCCACAGAATTTTATGCGTTTGCAGTCTTACGAAAACTTCAACTGACCTAGAAACTAACAGCTCTCATTTGCCTTGAATAATTGCAATTATGCATTAACGCGCACTAATTTACAGATTTGAACCATTTTTATCAAGGAACATTAAATATAATTTTGGAAGGACTAGGCTGGGGTAGGTGTAAAATCAGTGTTTGGCTCCAGAGCTCTGTTCCGTTGCCCTTAGCAACATGAACAGTCCCATCGTCAACAGAACTGTTAAAAGTCTAAGTCTGGGAACTGATGCCAAATACTTATATTTAGAAAATTGGAAACAGTTACTGCTTTATGACCTTAGAAATATCATTTTGAAAGCCCTACATTTTCGAATTTCTCGTCTATCTCAATTCTAGTACCCTTAGGCTTTTATTTGCACGTCCATGCTGTATTTATTAAATATTACCAATGTAAACGAAAGCGTGTCAGTATATCGAGTTGTTTCATGTTTTAAAATTTTATGGAAGACTTAAGTAATTTGTTTTCCCTTAATATGGATCTTGGAGATATTCTCATAAATTTCAGTAGACATATTTATTTAGATTATTTATCATTCAATTAAATGGGAATAATGATATTTTTTTTTATGTAAAACAGTAATTTGTATAAAATCAGTAATTTGTATAAAATCAGTAATTTGTATATTTTCTCATTATTTTCTCTTTATTATTGTTTGCAGTATTATTTTATGGTAACGAATAAAACATTAAAATTACATTTTTTATAACTTTTAATACTGTTTAGTAAAATGAATTTTATTCCCAAGCTATTTAGAAAGGTGTAATAAATTCGTTTTAAGCATATATCTCAAAAATTGTGTTTAAAATAGTTCTTATTTATTTGGTTTCAAGCATAATTTACTATGCAATCTATAGTTAGTTTCTATAGTGATTAATGATTATACATTACTGTTTTGTATTGAAACACTTAACATTTCATGTTGACTTTGTTTAATTTCACGAGTTTTCAATTACCGTATAAAATCTTTATTCAATTATCGTATAAATCTTTTATTACAAATTTTTAACAAAATCTGCAAGTGCCAACATCATTCGATGTAAAGTAAAATTATGAAAAAAATGTGAGTATACTTGATTGGTATCAAAATTTTTTAAATAACAATCTTTATTTAATTTTAATCTCAAAGAATTTTGATGTTTTTAATCTAATGCAAGGAACAGTTCTTTTTCTTTATAGGAATTGTAATAATTCCTCTTAAAAATATTGTTTCCATTCTGAGATTAAAAAAATCCTATCAGAGGGAACAAAATATCAAAAATGAAGTGAATGAAATGTATTTGAATACATAATGAGATTTCTTGAAGTACAATATTTTTTCTCGTTCTTTTCCTCTTTATTTCTACTTTTTGAAATATATATTTCTTGATATTTCCCAGAAAAATGAGGTTTCTTTTAATAAAAATTACATCTGTTCAAATGAAATATATTTAATCTCCTAGTGATTTTCATTTAATTTTCTTACATTCCTTTGTTTTCTTCAGAACATTGGAGCTTTTAGCTTGTTATCCATGTTTTGAAATTTGTCGTAAGATCTATCCATGTTTCTTCAGGCATAAAAATATCTTTGATAATAAGAAGCGACTAGGGAAAAAGTATATATTTTATATGAGTTCATTCACCATTAAATCGACAGAGAGAACTATAATATCTTAAGCAACATAAGTTCTAGGTGAACTATTGAATAAATCTTATTCCATAAAAAGAAGACATAAATTTTCTTTAAATCTCTTCGACTATGTATCTCGCTTAAGTCTTTCCTACGTCAACACAGCATAAAATGTCTCGCAAACACTTCTATTTATTTTATCGAGCATATTCCTGGAATATTTTTTGTGAAAAAAAAAATCAATTTCTTCTCCACAGGAAAAGGCCTTTGAAGCACGTTTCGGTAAAACTTGATCATTCTTTCGTACAAAGAATTTTTCAGTGTTTCGTACACTTTATTTCTAAGAAAAATTTCTTTTATAAGTGAAAAAAATAACACAAAAATATTGCTGAATTTCGTTACAGGAAACGCAGGACGAAAAAAAAAAAGATTTTGGATTATATTTCATTCCACGAAAAGAGTATATCGAAAGTTTAATGTTGTACCCAACGATTTGCGTCAAGATAACTTATTTTTGAGTCTAAGATTTCCTAGCTGAATTTTTGATGATGTTTCATTTTCTTTTTTGATTCTTTTGCAGAACTAGGACAACATATTTTGGAAAGAAAATTTAGTTTTCCTGTTTGTTATTCAGAAAGAACATCACGTTTGAACTCAAAGGGATGCCGTGGTCAGTTTTTGTGGAATATTTATAGCCCTCTGTAAGCGTGCCAGAATAAAACATTGAAAACGTTTCAGATAGAACCATGTACTTGAAATGAGATTATTAATACAACATAAGTTTTACACTTTATGGTGCATTAATAATGAAAATTGACTTCCTTATTCTGTATCTTTGTTTTTTATGGGAAAAAATCACTTATTTATTCATTTATTCATTACATATTTCATTCCGTTAGAGAGCACCTAAAAGTGTACTTTCATTTTGGTTTTATTGGAAAATAATGTTTGTATTCCAAATCAATTATAAGATTGGTAATCATGGTAACGATAACAGAAATTCTTAGTAATGTTAAATAAACCAATAAAAAAATAACCGAATAACAAGGAATTCTAAGCTACAAACATTTTAACAGCAATGATTTCTGTAGCAAATGCCATTTTTTAATGTTTGAAATACATTCAGTTAAGAGATGGCAGGATTTCCACATCTCTGTCTTGTTCACTATATAAAATAAAATTCAACATGAAATATATATGAATTAAAAAAACTGAAGTTTTTGAGCTAAATTGTACTTCAATAAAAAACTTTTTGTATATTTTTTTTTTTATAAAATACTGATGAGAAAGTGATACTGATTCGAGCAATAAAAGTTTTAAGAAAAATCAGGTATTTTAAAATTGTTACATTATTTCTACGATATAATTTTAATTTTTACTTGAAATAAAATTATTACTTCATCCACCAAAAAGTTAAATCCAAAGGAAATTAAATGAAAACAGTTAGATCTTTGAAACATAAGTGCAAAAATGTCTAGGTAATTAGCTTATAAATTTTTCTTTGAAAAATGTTGTTTAATAATTTATTGCATATTTTTTAATCTATATTTTACTGTTACACAGCTTTGTTTTAAAGTTAAAACAAATTTGCTTAATGTTCTGGTAATCTACTTGTATTCTTATACTATCTAACTGAAGCTGTATTTCTCTCAAGTTTAAAAAAGTACTACGGAGTCTATAAAAATTCATTTACTCTAGGCATGATTACGTATTCGGAAGATCAAATATAGAGGAAATCTAATTATCTTCAATGAGAATATTAATCAGTATGTACTTAAATAGTTGAAAGGGAAAAAAAAAAGATTTCATTAAAATGTGGGCGATTGAAATTAGAGTAACTAAAAACTTAAGATATATTGCATAAACAAAAACATAAAATAAAATTAAGCTCAATTTGTACTATGTAGATTTGTTTTTTAGTTTTCATAATTACATTTATGAATGGAGCAATCCACTAAGAAAGTAGCGATATTAATTTTACTGAAAAATAATTCATATTAAAAAGGATTAAACAAATGAACCAGACATAGTTTTGTAGTGTATCAAATTACATTAATTTATTTTAACATATGTTTGATTTAATGACAGTTTGATTTAAATATGGGCAAACAACCTAATTTTTTAAACAGTCATTTTGATAGTATAGAAATATTATATTGGTAGACTAATAGTTAGATCATCTCAAATTTAAATTATGTGTTATACTTACACTTTTTTCAGGTTTTAAAATTATTGCTTAAAATGATTTATCATTAAGAAGTTTTCAAAATTAAACAAAAGGAATTATTTTCATAACTCTGACGAATGACAAAACTTATTAATTTAATTAATTACTATATACCTTGACAAAATATGTTTTGGAAAAGTAATTTGATTTATTAATTTTTACCATACAAATGCAGATCATTTCTTAAAAATTTATTCCATAAATACTGGTAATAATGTTAATAACTATGAGATATCTTTTCAATAAAAGTTGAATAAAATGCTTGAAATTTTAAAGTCAGCTGTGAAAAAATTATATATATATATATATATATTATTTACTAATTTTATAATAAATCACTACTAAAGCATTATTATAATGAAAAAAATTGTTATTTTAAGCAAATAGAAATCGCAGTAAAGAACTCAATTTCATTAGCGATTTAGATTGTTTATTAACGTTCCATTGAGAAGCAAAACACCATGGCTATTGGGGACAGACCTCGTAATTTAGCACCTTGGTCAAGCGAAGAGGACGACACCCTGACCCAGCATCTTCCTCTCCAAATTTGTACACTATGTCAATGGGAGGAATTTATGATCCTAGACAGATTTAACATGCATCATACACTGCTATACGGTGTGTCTTTGGTGATATCATGGTTCAAACCCGTGACTTGATGTTACCGATCATAATCACTAGACTACTGCAGCTCCTTAAGAAATTCATTATTTTTGAGTTAAAAGTTTAAGAAAGTGCTTAGAAAGAATTTGTAAAGAAATACAAAACTGTATCGGATACAAATAAATATAATTTATTTACAAGAACGTGATTAAAAATCAAAACCAAACGTAGCCTTTTGTATATTTTTAAGATTCTGACTGAGCATTTTTAGGATTTGTTACTCAAAATAAATACCTTTACAATAAAATCCTCATAAATCTTCTTTTGGTGAAGAAATACGCAGTCAGTTTGAAACTAAATTTTAAGAGACATCTACACTTTGCCAAATCAAAGAACCCTTTGAAGATCTTTACTAAGTTTTTGAAAGAGCCCGCATATCTGGTCAGTGAGATGAACGGAATTCTTTGCTGTGTATTCGCCGTACCTACTTTCTAAGACTGAACCTTTTCAGAGCTGAGCAGAGAAATATCAAGTTCTTTGAGCCCGTATGTTCCACATGGCCAGCGAAGTTACAGAATAAGTAGCATAAAGTCCGGATTATAGCGTTCTAAGTGGAAGACAAGTTTCGGTTGCGCTGCAAATGTTACCTGAAATATTTCATAGAAAAAACAATAAAATACTCTAGATATTGAAATAACTTAAATTTTCGTATATAATATTATATCACCTAATAAAATATAAAACACAGGACTTTTAAACATAATCCCCCTGAACTCCAAAAATTCTATGAAATTGTGTTTTCTCTACGAAATTTAAATATGTATAACTTTTTTACAGAAAATAACGATGAAACCATTTCATGAATGTTAAATTGAAATAAAAAACGTTAAATGTAATGTAATACGCGTTATTGTAGTTTAATGGATAAAAGAATTATGTAATATTTAATGGATTTGAGACATGTATTTTTTTATAATTTTATGGATATGAGACATGTATTGTTTTTATTAAAAGTAAAAAAAAAGAATACATGTCTTGATATGAATTAAATAAAGAACATGTGAGCGTAATTATTCATGTGTTTCTATGTATATAAAATCATAAACCTTAAATTACAAATATTTCTAAAATAACTGAAACTGTAATAAATAAAAAAAATATGCGTTATTCAAATACTTGTGACACATAACAAAATATAAAACTGACATTTCACCCTGATTCCTTATAAAATGAATTATCCTCTTTTAAAATGTAAATTTTTTTTCTAGTGTATTCAACAGTATTCGTGCATAATACAACTAAGTGCTTATCGAAATACTATAAAAGAAGCGCTCTTTTTAATTAAAAAAATATTGTTTTTTTCATCTCTTCTGTACATTCCCTTTTGAAATAAAAAAAATTATAAATGAAATCTGAGCTTAAAAAAACGAGTTGCAGTTAATGGAAAATAATTTAGCTAAATTTTCAAATTTTATTACTTCATTGTTTTACTTACCGTATAACCGTTTCTACAGATAAAAGATTAAAGTTGAATCACAAAAAATTGAGTCCCCCAAGATCCATAGTTGTCTTATAGGACAGATATGAAAAAATTAAAATGAAATTTATGTAGATTGAAATCATTATAAAGCAACACGAATTCCTCACATTTATCAACTTAAGCAAATAACTCTTTAAGTACATTCTCGCTTTCGTTGCGGAAAAACTTGCCAAAAGATCCCATTCTGTACTCAAGGAGTCTATTCCCGCTTTGACACCAATGTCCTACAACAAATCGTCTTATTTACCAACCATAGCAATAGAAATCTTACACATTATGAAGGATTTGTTAGAGTTAGCTGTTGAAGGATTTGTGAGCGTAATTAGCCATGTACTTCTATAGGCGGGGCAGCCAGATGCAAGAAAATAAACTTGTTAGATTGATTGATTTAATTGATTGTTTATTAATGTTGCACTTAGAAATAACAGGAGGTCCTTTGGCTGTAATTTTGAACTTCCATCAAGGGAAGAGGAAGGACCTGCGTCTTTTTCAAAGTTCCATACCACAGAAATGGGTGGATTTGGAGCTTCGAGAGATTTAACGCGCATCAGCCTTGCTTCACAGCGGATGTTTAGTAGCATCAGGACTCAAACATACGATTCGACGAAACCACACCGACCACGAGTTTGTTACCATGGTAACTAGACTACCATGGCCTATAAAATGTTAGAGGAAGATGCAAATTCGTACCAGAAAGGCACCGTTGTCTAATCTAAGAAAATATCATTTGTTCCAGATGATGATCTTTAGTCTAAGCTAAATTCCTAGTTCATTGAAAATTTGGGGATTGTATTATAGGACAGATATATGTTAAAACTATACAATTCGTTGATTGTTTTATCTGAGGAAATATATAGTACATAGATTTAATTTCCTTGTATAACGTTACAAATTTTGAAATAAAAATGATTTCATGATGAAAAATACATTTCATTATAAGTGCAAAAGCGTTGTCTTAAAAACCACAAATTATGTTTTGTAAATGAAACCAAAAATTCAAAAAATCTTATAAGAAGATTTTCTTTCATTTAATATAGTATTGGTTATATTTATGGCTACGATTATATTTTAAACCACCTCTTACACTCATGGTTATGATTATATTTCAAACGTCTTGAATGATGTTTTACTTTTTCAATTTAATACCATTTTCATATTTCTGTGTTTCAACAAATATTTGTGGAACTTATGCAGAAGAATATGTGATAAACTATTTATTTAATATAAAATATTACGATTGATTAATTGTTCGAATTGCAAAATTACATGCATAAAAGGTATAATATTACTTAATTGGTAAAATGTAAAACTATGAAAGAAGAAACTATTTTGAGGAAACAACAGATATACATGACGTTCAATCGTATATTAAAGAAATGGACTAATCAGATATTACTGTACAGGTAGGGATATTTCCCTTTTGATAATTCAATTCTGATTCTGTCTTATTTTGCATTGATTTTTATCTTTTTTCTATGTCCTGAAATGTTCCTTCTGGAATTAATGAAAGAACTGAAGTGTAATATTCTAATCTACTGTATATTGTTTAATGTAGATTAAGGAAAAGAGGATGCTTTGTTATTCAGATTATAAAAATCACAAATTTAAATTGATTTCATTTCTGTAAAGAAGCAAGATAGAACCTTCTATTATGACATGGTAAAAATCACAATTCCCGATAGTTTTTATTCTTATTGTGATAAAGAAGAATTAGAATCACTGCCTCGCATGCATAGTTTCATAACTAATATAATTTATACTTTGGGATGTTTACTTATGTGCTATAAGAATGCCTATCTAATATAACATTTAATGTAAAAAGTATCATTAATTTTATGAAGTAATTTTTATTGTTCACATAACTTCTCCAGTTATCGAACTATTCGTGAAGATTTAGATTATGATTGATGGAGTGTTTTTTCTTTCGAAGAAGAAATGGATTTTGTTTGACCTAATTAGTTCATGTTTCTGAAACAGAAAAAAAATGAGACACAGAAACAACTATCCTTTTGGATTACTTGTAAGAATATGAATGAGTTGATGTAATAATCTGTCTCTAAATTTTAAGCTGTTCTAGTTATGGAACTAGAATTTTAGAACTTTAGTGTCAACACAATTTCACATATTGTCCTTACAACGGAATAATTTTATCAAATAATGAAGACTATTATCGATCAACTTTTAAAGCGGGACTGGAAATGTTTATTTTATTAAATAAAATATTAGATTATTTCTCGTCTTATTTGGCTACCCTCAAGATATATGTATAAAATAAACGTAAAATTGTATTTTATTTTATCAATACATTATTACTATATTTGCTAATTTCTAAAAGTCTTACATTACTACGGTGCTGTTTTCAATCGGGAATTTGATATTCATTTTAAATGCAGTATAGTGATCTGATCTGAGAATACTGATAAATAATTTAGATGCTATTAATATCCAAAGAGAATATTGTAAGTTAATAGCCTTATGACTTAGAATCAGAAAAAAATAAAAATAGTTTCTAGAAATTAAAGAAATATTTATATATGTAGTTTGAGTGAATAAAACAAAATTAGATGGATATAAAAATTATTTTATAAATTTAGTTTCAGTAAAATAGCAGCATCTAAATTTATAGCCTAAGATACTATAACATAAAAATTTAAAAAAAGAAATTCTAGATAATAAAAACTTACAGACTGTATTTGAAGATTCGTATTTTTCAAGGGCAAAATAAGTTTCTGAAGTATTTTCACCTATGCAAATTGACATCATATTAATGTTTGCAGTGAGTTAAGGAAAATAATTATAGACCTTTAACTATAAATTTCTCTTAGTCACATCACACCAAGTCTCCCGTTCAGTATTTAATAGATATAATCCTCCATTCTCAGTTAAATTGAACCTGAATTTTGAAGCATCTTATCGCTTAGATCAAAGTTCACTTAGAAGTTCCTAACTTTCACATGACTTACAAATCATTAAAAGAGCTATACAAATATACTAAATAGATTCTAACTGCTAGGTAAAATAACAAAAATCTTCCATTTTAGAAATAGTTATAAGAATGAAACAACTTATATAAAAATAAGATTATGAATTCGTGAAATTAAGAATTATCTATTCAAATCTAAAATCATTACGTATCCAAAGATAGTTCCTCTTAATAACTATAGTAATGACTGACAATAATTGTCTTTCGGAACAATGGGTACAGTTTAAAACTTCAATATTTTGTGCAATCCTTCTCAAATTACTTCTAACAATCTCACCATGCCATGAAGCGGCACGTTAGAAAGCCCTGTTTCTGCACGCGCGCATATAAGTAAATTAAGGATGTTCCATAAAGTAACTTTGAAAGAAATCAGCAACGAATCATTCCACTAATAAAATATTTGTTTACATGGAATTATTCGAATCATCACACGTGTTTGTACGACAGGGAAGGATGAGGTGATCACTGCAGCATTCATATTCTGGAACTTACCTCGTTCTCAAGAGAACTGACAAATTCCTCAAACTTAATATTGATGGTGAACCAACGACCGTCAGCATAGATTGATTGAAACCTGAATTTTTTCATCAAGACTCACAAGACGTCTATCCAGCTGTGTTAACGGATGATTTTAGACTATGTAATCATTCGTTTTGATTGTACTTCAAAACCAGAGTTTTAAAACCAAATGAATTTCAATCTATGGGGGAAATATGTGGCGGTCATCCTCGAACCTTTCACAACATTTTCACCATATCATGAGGCAATACGTTAGAACAACCTACTTCTGCACACGCTGATATGCAAATTGAGAGTAAATCACCCTTCTAGTGTTGGTATTTAAACACGGACAACCAGCAAAACACAGTAAAAGAAAAACATGAATTTTTTTTACCTTGGGGATCCAACAGCTGTCCTCCACCAAATATCTAATCAGATTTCCATCCTGGAACTGTCCAGATTCCATTTCTCCGTCGATGACTGAGATGTACCAAATTCCTCCTTGATGAGTAGAAGACATCTGGGAATGCACTTATCGTCATCGTTATGCTAATCAGAGTTCTCTATGGTCATTTTTTGGATGGTCAAATCTTGTTTGCTTGATGCCTACAAGATTACTGGAAAATTGTTATTTGTCACTATTTTAATACTAGATTGATAGCTTTCTTATACGAGCTGTATTCTTTCAGTTATCTATTATTGATTGCAAATATTTAACCCTCTAAGAGTTATGTACGAATAATCCCATCAGGCTCAAGATCCACCAAAATGTGTGAACTCACTGAAAAGGGACCAAACGTATTATCTCTCCTTTATGTTTTGAACGTGTTTTGCCAAATTTCTTTCCCCCTAAAGGTTTTTTATGATTGGAAAGGTTGAGGAGACACAAAGAACATTGATAGGAAATTTTATAGAACATTAGGGAATCCTGATCTATCACACAAAATTTTCCCACGCGAACGCTGAGAACGTGCAATCACCCAGTTTATCTTTACAGACGAAGACACTGAACTCATTTGTAAAATGTCCCCTCCATGGGGTTGTTGTCGATAATCTGCGTCTTAAATGGAAGAAGCAAAAGAAGAATTCTGCTTTTTTGAAAATGTTTGTAAATAAAGAGTTATCTTTTCATGATCGATCGGTAGTTGTACTTAAGTAGATCATTTTAGGAATAACTTTACACTAAAGTGTAAAACGCTTAGAAAGTTAAATTAATTTCATTTCTGATTTTTGTTCCATTAAAACGAGTGATATTCTTATACGTATTACTGTACTGGATGACAAATAATTGTTGAAGTTTTAAAATATTAAAGTTTCCTGAATCTTTCGCTATCACAGGTTAAGTTATTTAAAGAGGAGTGCATGCTTGCACTTTTTATTATCTATCAAATACGCCTGAGAATGTTTCGATATACAACGAGAGAAAATGTATTTCATTTCAGCATTTTATATATTTGCATAAACCAGGAATGAGCTTGAGCTTGCCAAAGCAGTATAATTTGTAGAATAAAATTAAATAATTCTTACACAATGAAAGGACTAAAATGTGGGTGATCCTCATAAGTGATTTTCAAAGTTAACATTTTTATCCCTTGATAATCCTGAAACCTTTAGATCAGTAATAAATTCTTCGTTAACCTTTTGTAAAGAAAGAGGATAAGACGAATTTGTATGCCAGTTAGAACAAATATAACATTATTAAATGATACTCTACTTAGAAATATTACTAAATGATGACGAACATAAAAAGTTATCAAATTACTTTCTTTTGAAAAATATTATTGAATAATTTGTACGCACAAATAGTTTTTTAAAGATAAATTATTTGAGCACACTTGTATCAAAAACAATACTGAACTAAGATTTACTTGGAAAACTATGATTTTAGGTGCTGAATAGAGTATCATTGTATAATTTAAATGTAGATGTTGATGAAAGAAGATATGTTAATTACGATTTTATCTTTTGCTGGCACTAAAATTTAGCCATGAAATTTCTTTAATGAAATTGAGTGCAAGCATCAAGTTCAAATATTTAAATTATTAAACACATCGTAGAGTAAAATAAATAGAATTCACCTTACATAATATCTGATTTGGGATCGAATAGCTATTTTAAGATGATATCTACCTGTACTCTTTTTCATAGACACCATTTACTCTATTTGCAGGGCCATTATCACTAAATACCATTTACTGTCATTTTTTTTTTTACAAAATGACAGTAAATGGTTTCTGAAAATAGTTACACTATACCGTCAAATCGCTATATCTTTATGTCACAGAAACTCATGAAAGCTGGAAAGAGTTTACCTAACGTCAAAAGTAACATATAAAGTCTATATAAAGAAGAAAACTATACTTCTAGCCCGAAGGAACGAATCCACCTATTTCCGAATATTTACGTTACTTTGCCAACATCTGTCTGTTTAGAACTTGACAGCCTGAGGTCAGTGTAGTGGACTTTCATCACTTTCACTGATAAAGTTACTTTTATATCTTGAAAGATGTTGGGATTAGAATTCAACATTTGTTTGCTCCTAGTTCACTTGCTAAACATGTGACCGAGGTGCTTAGTAGAAATTTAATCGTGCAGACATATCGATTTTGCCATACGTTCATTTCTCTGGGGATGGTACATGAGATAAACGATGTGATAAATCGAATATTATTATGCTTATAAGTTAAAATGTGGTAACATTTAACCATTTAATGCATTTTCAAATAGATATGACTTAATGCATTTAAAAGAATAGTTGTAAAAATTGTGAAAGTCTTGTAATTTAAAGTTTTAGCGAAATATTTTGTTATTGATAAAAAAATACTATCCTTAAATAAACGAGAGTGATTTTAACAGTTAACTTTGATTTAATTATTTATCAGGATAACTCTGTTTCTAAGAAATGACCAAAATGACAAAATATATCGTATTAGACAACTTAAAATGTAATGTTACATTTACATACAAATGAAAGAAAATAACTGTTTTATAATAGAATTGCAAAATGAATTTTTGATTAATAACTATAGTATGCAGTAAGAATATAAAGAAAGACATACATTTTTGAAAAGTATAAATATATTTATAATTTGACATTATTTATCGAAACCAATAGAAGAGAAATCACAATAGGGTCTTTTACATCAGACGTAGAAATTATTGAAAGCTAAAGTGATCAATTTCCTTCTACATTCTAATTCAATTACATTTGGACATCTCAATATTTCATTTAAAGGTTTAAATATTATATAAAAGATGAAAGGCAATTGTATAAAAATGTTTATTCGAATAACTTCTAATATTTATAATTTTTGAAAATTACACGATCATTTCATCAACAATTCCTAATGAATAGCACAATACATATATTTACTCAGGAACATTGCAAATAGAGCACCAAGGAGGGAACTTAGGATTGAATTGAAATTTAATACACATAATAAATTCTTTTTACCATAAGGAATGCTAAACCTATAAATAATGGCAATGAAAGTAAATGTAAAATAGTACATAAACAAAAGGTTTAAAAAAAGACAATGATATAGATAAATAAAAATATAAAAAATAATTATAATATCTTGATTTCTGAAATTGGCTTAAGATAGTTTCTGATGGTTTAAACAAGGTTTATTGCTTCACTCTCCTCCATATTAAATAATGTCAAATAAAAATGCTTATAGAAGAAGGAAAAAAAAACTATTACTAGAAGAAAAAAATATATAAGAAAAATACCCACGAAAACACTAAGAGATATAAACAAGACTAATCTCATCGCCAAAGAATAAAATAATTATATACTTTTAATAAAAACATTAGAAAAGATTAAAAATAAAAGCAAAGACGAGTTGAAAAAATAAAAAAAACATATAAGGAATAAACGGAAAACCCATCAAATTAGAGCTAAATAGAAATTGAGAAGTGGAAGTAGAAAACAATACCATCCATCAAAAAAAAATTAGTTCATACAATATCAAACGAATAGTTAAATTTAAAATGAAAAGATTAAAACAGAAAACAGTGGAAAAATTATTAATGAAATACAATTTAAAGGAAAAAAAAACAAAATTTATAAATTTGCTCTATTTTGTGGTTATTGCATTTCAAATTAGTCTAAATATAATTCAATCGATAATATGCTTACCGTCAAAATTTGTGAAAATTATCAAGGTCTAATGTTTTGTAAAATAATGTTATCCGTGTAAATAACAATACTGGAATTATTAAGAAGTTAGGATATCATTCAGAAGTGTACCATATGAATTTTAAAGCTAAATTATCCCTCATATCATAAATATTAATATATAATTTACTATAATTTATTTTAAATTAAATATCCAAAACAGTCATTTATATTTTTGTTACCTTATATTATTTTGAATATAATCTGGATAAAAAGAAAATATTGCCTAACAACTTTTACTTTTGTTATTCAGTTTTCTCAATAAATCTATTAATTAAGAGTTGTATATGTTATACAGTACACTCACTTTATTTGCTGATATTTTACCTTTATATACGACAATATAGTATAATGATTCAATTATTACTGTGAGAAGTAACTGACAGATATTCATATAAAATTATTCGCTATATTAATTGGTTCTTATAAACATGATGTTGTAAATTAAGGCTATTAATGTAGATTCGTTTCGTTTCAGGTAGCTGTAGATTGAAGCATTTCACAGCTTTGTAAAATTTTAATTATTTGCCCGGGTATAGTGAAGTTTTATTTTTTTAATAAACTAATAAAAGCAGAAAAATGTTTTTATTATTCTTAAGACTTCTACATAATCACCATTCAGAGTTATAGGTTTTTCCCAGCTTTTCTTAATTTTTCATTGTAGAACTCAACAGATTTTGAATTCCATTTTCTCCTTACTGCGTGTTTTATTTTAGTCTACATCTTCCTGAAACAAAAAAAAAATCATAATATTTAACTGTAATATATAACATTATGTACATAAGGAAAAAAAATCATTATGCAGAATAAATTTATCTCAGTTATACCTGAGTTATAATTAAAATTTTACGACATCGCTCATGTGTAGTTAAAAAACTCCTATTAAAACTTTAATTTTTTTAATTCACATTTCTAAAGAGCAAGTCAATTAAAAATAATTATAAAAAGTTAACAGTAATCTCACTGCTTAATATTTATGTATTAAAGGAAACTTTTATAATCTCAGGTTAAAACGCAAAAACTCGACTGAAACATATCAAATCTTTTTTTTCAATTCTCTAAATTGGAAACATCAATAAATAAAATAATTGTAGCTGCACACCATGAAATTTTTTTATTCTATCATCACACGCAACTATTTTTTTCTGACAAACCACGTACATAAGAACTTTATTATTAATTTCTCCCCTAGAGCGCTTACGGAAATACAAGAAGGGCAGAGAACAAAGGCAATCTTTTTCAGCTATCTTATATGAAATTTTATCAGATCTTAATTGTTTAGCAAAGACGCGGAATAAAAGTGCTTCAACTAATAAACGATGTTCCGCTTCCTTATAATTAAACAATGCACTCAGGTGAAGAATTTTTTTCTTGGTTCTTTTTTCTGCATGCCTTTGAAATAAATATAATGTTACTAAAACATTAGACCTTTAATATCTAAGGTAGTTTTGATTTTCTAGAGAATACACCTAAAGCCATATCGTTAAAAAGGACTCTTTGCTTAAGAATTTAGTAATTAGAAACTTTTTTTAATAGTTCAGACGTGAAAAAATATTAGGGAATTTATTAAATATTTTTTGTGGATTATATTCAAATTGTGCACAGAAAAAAAATAAACATTTCGTACGTGTATTAAAAAAACTGATAGTGAATTTCTAAGATCTTTGTTTAGTACCTTAACTATTTATATGTTCTTTAACAAATATTTTATTTTTATATAAGATAAAATGAATTATTTTTTGTAAATTAAAAATATAATATGTAGATACTTTATGCAATTTTCTAATTTTAATTTGAATACAGAACGTTGTAGAAAATCATTAATTTACTTACATGTCTTCTCAGTTTAAAATCATTTAAAGAGAATATAAGTAACTGATTTTTAAGAAAAGAATTTGAGGACTTTTTCATATTTCACATAAGAAATAAAGCTGTTTAAACATTTTCAGAATTTAAAAAATTTGTTGGAAAAATTTGTTGGAAAAATTTTCAGCAGATAAAGTGACTTATCGGCTTTTTTTTAAATAAGTAGCTTAAAATCTAAAAGTAAGATCAATTTACTTATGTATTTTAAACATATATTAAAAGTGACCAGTTAGGTATTATTTAAATAAGTAAGGATATATTTTTAGCGATGTAGTTTAATGTTTCCAAAATAAATAATTTTAAAAGTAAGAACTGTTTTCTGTGAAATGATAACTGAGCAAAACTCGTTTCTTATCATTTTAAATAAATAAGGCAAAAGCGATTTTTTTAAATTCAGTCAATTTATTAGACAGTTTTTATACCAGCATTCTCAAGCTTAATTTCTGTAATAGCATTTTTAATATAACTAAAAACCTTTAAATACTGTTATTATAGTTTTATTTGACCAAAAATAAATCACTATCTTCTCTATAATTTTCTGTCTCCTCTTCATATATGAGGATTTATTATATGTAAGAGTACTTGTAGCACGTGTCTCTGATTATACAGAAGATTATACTTAAATATATTAAATGCATATAAGACGGCTTCAAAAAGTAACTGTGTTTGATGATAAATGGCGTTGTTAAGGAATATTAAGGTTACCACCGTGTGCTGTCATCTTTAAGATGGTGCTACAATAAATTTGATACCGACTCTTAGGTTAATATGATTTGGTAACCATTTGTTACTAAATTATAATATTACTGTTACCAAATTGAGTTGTTAAAATACTATTGTCGCCTTGTCAGTTTGTGTCGAGTCAACACCATCGACTGCTCCTGGATTCAACATTGTATACAGAAGCGTGGCTACACTCAAAACAATGGATTGCTTCCTGTGAATTTGATCAAAAGAAGTCAAAAACCGTATCGTCGCTTGGGGAAGTTATGACAATTATTTTTTGAGATCCGAAGGGCGTCATATACGGGTTTCTTACAAAAAAGAATTATTATTAATGGACAATACTACAATAAGTTATTCCATTACTATTTCTTATTCCTAACACCGAATTTTCCGTTCTTAACATGGGTACATTTTGAAAGACGCTCGTATAATAAACTATTTAGCCTCACTAAATGCTCAATAACACCCTTTTGTTTTAATTTAATATATATTAAAAATAAAGGTATATAAATTTGTAATTTTAATACTTAGTAAAAATAAAGGTATATAAATTTGTAATTTTAATACTTAGTAAAAAATGTTGTTCATTTAAATAAATAATTAATAAAATGCGAAATACATTAAAATAGACCCTTTAATAAATATAAGGTCCTTTGTAAAATTAGGAGCATACTTATATATTCCACAATAAAAAAAAAAGAAGAAAAAGAAGGAAAGGAAACTTATCAAGTTGGAAAATTAAGGATAAAAATGAGATTTATTTTCTTCATACATATTGCACATTAAAAAGAATTTGAAGTTGTTTATAAGATTAGCTCGAATATTACTGCCTACTTGCATTAACATCATTAATGGAAACATGAAGAAATAAGTAAGAAAGAATTAGAGAGGATCGACAACGTTAATTCCACTTGACAACTTAAGAGGCCATAAGAAAAATTTATAACACATTTTTTGACATTTCAGCTTCAATAAAAAAAAGTCCTTCAGAATGTTATGCAGTAGGATATTGTTTCACAAACTTTATACCTCATAGCCTGAGATAATTCAAAATGTTGAGAATTTGTAACGAGTTTCGGATACTTTGTGTTATTTTTAAGTTTTACATTTCTGTTATAAAATTACAAAACAAAATATTTTATACTTTCAACAGGATTGTATCTCTTATTATGATACATGTTCTGCGATTTTAATTGGGTGTTTATTTCTTAAATTCCAAAAAAGATGTAATATTTACTTAAATATTATTTTAAAAATATATCTAACCAATTATTTTTATTTCAATATAAAATTCATTAATTAAAAGCAATATTCATATTAACTATTGAGTTTAACTATTATGTCAATTTTACCGATAACTATCTTAAGCTAATGAGGTTAGAAATCATTCTAATGTAAAATAATGCACTTGCGAAACATGAATGTGTACATGTGTTAGATATGTGTAATTTTGATACATTTCTTTTGAGAGTAAGTATAATTTTATTCTCGATTTTACTATACATATATTTCAAATTTGATTTCTATTAAAACTGAATTAAATTAAAGGAAATATAAATTTTCAAAATCATAGTAGAGCTTGGTATTTTGATTGGTTTAATCATGCTGTTATTTTAGTATTTAAGAAGTTTATGATACTTTATCAAATATTTGTAAACAGTGCTCACTTTCTACTTTGATTCAAAAGTTTTGCATTTAAAATTAATTCATAAAATTAATACTGTAAATCTTCAAATTATTATATGCACAATCATTATTAAAAATTGAAAATTGATGAATTTTTACATAAGCAAGACTTAAAATTTTTAACTAAATCATCAAATATTATTAAATCTATGTTTATGCTTTTTAAGGTTATTTTTTAAATCTAAAAACTAAACGATAAATAGGTTCTTTATATTGTCAATTTTCATTTTAAAATTTAAATATTTTATATCAAATAAATGTTCAAACTGTTAATTGTTTTATCCTACACTAAACGAAAACTTTGAAAAGTATAAAATTATACAAAATCAATACTATACGATTTCTAGTTTTTAAGCATTTTTGAGCTTCCTACTATCCCAAACATCGATGCTATCGTTTCATACAGTCTTAGTCATTAAACAGGTTAAAAAATAAACCATGATAAAGAAATACCATTTCCTCGGCTTTAATATATTTTTATCTCTAAAAACATACAATAGCAAAAGAAATTATTGGAAAACTGTAAAGACCGTTCGAAATAGCGAAATATAAGAAAAAATACAAAACCGGAAGAAATAAACTTGTTTTAATGACACCTACCAGGTAAGTAATGGGTTACAACAGAATATCACAAAAGAAAACGTTTTAGTTGGACTCACTAGGATAAATTCAACCATTGTAAAAATTTTAATACAAAGCATCTGCAATCATTTATTCAGGTTACAGTTTATTTTAACTGTGTGTTTTTGTCGGTCTTTGAAATCGCCTGGAGCTTTGTTGCTGAATTACACAATGTTTCTGGTTTTTGCTAGATTTTCCCCAATTTTAGTTCTAATAAAGTTATTTTTTGAATAAATATTTATCAGCCTTTTTTGTTTCTTTTGTTAACATTCATAAAAATTTGTAAAACATACATAAGGCATTGTTTGGGGACATACATAAATATATCCTTTTACAATTGAATTAAAACTTATTCTTATATTCAAGACAACAATTTTTTAGTTTTTTGATACCCACATTTTGAAACAATTTCTTCTATCAAAGGTCAACGATTAAAATAGAAATGGAAAAGGTGAGCATAAAATGATTTCTCTGATATGGGATAAGAAATTAATTTCTATTGTGGTTTAAAAGGTTAAAAGTATTCCATAACAGCGTAGGTGTTTGAAAATTATTTAAATACTGTTCACAATTATACAATATATATAAACGTTATAGATTGATATTTTCTTTATAAAAGGTGTTAATGTTTCCTCCAATTATTTTATTTTGCTTCATTTATTTATTTTTTTTTTTTGAAATTTTGCCTCATATAGAAAGATATATTTTTTTTTGATGTTTTTAAATTAAAATTCAAGTTCTCAGGTTTGATATCTTTAAATGTTAAATGTTATCATTCTATTCTGACGTAGTTTAATACTATGATAATAAATTAATACTTATTTTTCATTAAAGTATATGCATATTTATGTGCTCCTATTAACATACCATACAAAAAAATCCACTTCGAATATTTTTTTCTAAGTATTTTGATCCAATAAATTATTTTAATAGTAATTTGTGTAATATTGACTATTTTTTGGGGGTTGGAGGGCAGTTATTAATTTTCTATTATATATTCTTGATTACAAAGGATATAAATGCAGAGCTGGAAATTAAAGTACGATAACGAACTTTTACAAAATAAAAAAAAAAGGTGAATAAAAGCTATTTTAAACTTTTATTATTTTGACAGTTTGAGTCTTTGAGTTTGAATGCCTATAACTATTTTGCAGAAAATAAATTAAATTTATACTTGCAAAGTACCTTTTTACCATAATTATTAATTTTAAAGAACTTTTCTAAAATATAAATGAATTCCGCATACTCATAGGTATTCTCCAAAATTAATGATTATTAATATATACATTTCTTTTTAAGTTTTAAAATAAAATGCCTTTGTGTTTTATTCTTTAATATCTCTTAAATAGTTTGTAGAATGTCAACATTGTTTTAATCATTTACAACTCCCTTTCTTTACTTTTGTTACATTACTTTAAAATATATATTCATTTAATTTAAGCAGTTTTGTATGTCTGTATTAATAAGAAAGTGATTTTATAATGAGGCCGATTATGACTATTTTTTGAAAAGTAATTAATCTAATAGTTAATTTGGGGTTCATACTTGAAATAAAAAAAAATTAAAATATTATAATTTTATTAACATATTATGACTGGAATTCAATAACTTAATACGTAGCGAAAAAATAGTTTTGTAGAGTATATGAGTTTAAAAAAATGTTATTAGCAAATATTCAATATTTAATAAATATGTAACTTTTCATTAATAATAAATAATAAGCAGATATATGCACTATTCTACTGAATGTAGTACTATTAAATGCAGAATGCAACAGCTTAGGGTACATTGTGGGTATAAATCTTGAAAATCTGCTTTTAAAATAGATGTAATTCGACGTTTACGACTTAAATGAAATTTATATTATTGAAATAAAAACATTTGACTTGAAAATATTTTACAAAAACTCAGAGTAAAAAAAAAAAAAAATAGATATGTGTTACTATATAGGGGGCCCACTAAAGTCTTCGGCAAAAGTTATTCCTTTAAATTTTAGGCACCCTTAAGTGTTAATATGCAATAAAATATAATCAGCTTATGCGCTATCTGATGGTAAACAATGGAATTAGGGTAACTCTCTCGAAAACGGCAAATAATACTAGAGAAAAGCCAATTACAAACTTGAAGATAATTGCAGATTTAGTATGAAAAGATACCTTGTACACAATAGTGTTGAGAGCAGAGCGCTTTAAATTGTCGCAGATTCCAAAACCTATAATAAAAAAAACTTTTTCCACTAAAAACTAGCCAGTGTTGTGGTTTTGTGGTACCGAGAGTGATTCCCAATTGAAAAGGACAAGTCCCGAATACTGCTTCATGCCTTATTGA
Source organism: Nephila pilipes (assembly GCA_019974015.1). NCBI lineage: Eukaryota > Metazoa > Arthropoda > Arachnida > Araneae > Nephilidae > Nephila > Nephila pilipes. Next base: position 182,182 of record BMAW01027401.1, on the reverse strand, counting down.
CTGAGTTTAAAAGCCGTCTTCTATACCGCATGCTGATCATGAAAATTCGTCTCTCAAGACACACCAACTCAACGTTTTTGAAATGCGAATGCATGAAGTTTGCAAATTATGCAAATAGGTAAGTAACGTCATGCCCGTTTAGAAAGGACCATAATAAAAGAGGTATTTCCATGAAATCTTATGTTAAAGCTCGTTGTCATGAAGAATTTTTTTAATAAAGAGTTTTGTGAGATGATTCTGATTTACGATGAATACGGATATCATCTATTAACAGTAGCAAGTTGTATTGAGAAAGTCTTACTAGAGATCAGTATTCATTGCAAAAAATTACCCGAAATGACGTGTTATGTTTAATGGAGAAGGATTACATGACATTTCAGCTTCAAATCATCCGTAATGATGGTTACATAGAATAATATCCACGTTCGCCCGTTATCACTGCAGGAATCTTTCTCTCTGATAGGAGATCTGTTCTGATATCTCAAACAGCAGACGCATCAGACCTTTCCATCAAACCATCAAAACCTTAATATGTGTTACTGATGCTTATGCGAGAGTATCATGAGGAACATGTATTTTTCTTCTTTTTGAAAAAAAGTTGAAATATGAATTGTAACTGTATGGAATACATAAAATAATTCACGAACGCTTTTAATGTTCGAATTAATTAAAAATGAATTTCATAGTAATAAGTTTTTAGAGTCAATGTAATCTTGAAAAAAATATTAAACAAACAAATTTATTTCAGAAAATTCTTATGCTGAAAAAGATCAGCATATTAAATATAGTTAAATATTATATTTCTCACTTTTAAAACAAATGTACACTAGACATTTTATGCTTCTGTATTTTATTCTTCTGTTTCATTTTTACATTCATCAATCAAAATGCTTCGTAAAAATATTCTCCTATAATTATTATATGATTTACATTTTATACTTGTTATTAATTATTTTATATACTTGAAGTTATATTTATTACAATGATTTTATTTCTTTTTATTTTTCCACAAGTATTATTGTAAAACTAAAAAACTGTAAGTTGTGTATAAAAAAAATCCTTTTCACTTTTCTTGAAATATATATCATAACAGTTTATATAATACCTATAACTAAACATTTACAACTCACATACTTTTCATAATTTGCCTTAAAAGACTTAAATATACCTTAATAGAAATACTTTTTTATGGGATATAAAAGTTTGTTATGAAAAGAATAAACATAATTTTAAATTGAGCGAAAGAATAGTTAAAGATATTATTTTTCCCGATATGAAGATACTTTAATTATGATAAACTTGATTACTATACAAAATTTCGTAATACCAATTCTACTTTTTATTTTTTAAAATAGGATTAAGTAAAATGCTTAAATCTTTTTTTTTTTCGGTAAATGTATTTTATATGGGTATAGAAATTTCAGTTGTAACTCGAAAGGAGTTATTTTCAGTCATTTAATTAAGTAGATGCAATACTTAATAATTTTCCCTTATACTTTTGAACTTGTGTAATCTTTTTCTCTTCACCGAAATAGTCACATATGCGTTCAATGAAAAATTTATAAAATTGTATTTTAAATGAAATTTTAATTTACTATTTTAGTATAACTTATCATTTGAAACATATTTTTTTATAAGTTTTAGGTAATTGACGAATGTGATTCTAATATAAATAAGAAGTAAGAGTTCCCTACAAAGTTTTACATAGAACAGTTAAAGCCATCTAAGGGGCACTTTTTTATAATTATTATTAAATTATTCAATTAAATATAAAATGATGAAATATCCAGAAATGGACAATAGTAAACGTTTCCGATATTAAAATTAAAGCAAACAGTAAATTATTAAATTGAATATAATAAGTTATATGTAATTAAAATTAAAGCAATAGATAAATTATTAAATTGAATA
>BMAW01027401.1:162200-180261 GCA_019974015.1 Nephila pilipes | reverse complement strand
AATTATTAAATTGAATATATTTAAGCTATATGTAATTAAAATTAAAGTAATAGATAAATTATTAAATTGAATATTATATCTGCTACATATAATTGAAATTAAATTAGACGATAAATTTTAAATTGAATATTATATCAGCTTCATATAATTGAAGTTAAATTAGACGATAAATTTTAAATTGAATATTATATCAGCTACATGTAATTAAAATGAAAGAAAACGATAAAAATTTGAAAAGTGATCTGACACGCCAATAATGATTCATCTAAAACAATAGTCCCATGGGTGTCTAAAATAGTATTTTAATGTGTATAGGATTGTTAAAATTAATTATAATTATTTTGGAAATTTTAAACATATCTTAACATTTTAAAAACCGTTTATGGTTGTCTTCCTTGAAACGCGTACCACCTTCTCACCATATTAAGAAGCGACACGGACCATTTGCAACTTCTCTCCTTACCCTGAGGTAGCACAATAGAACTCCTAATTTCTTCTATTCTACCTGCGCACATGTGGTATTAATGTTTATACTCGTTCAGCTATAAGAAGAACACAATATATCGAATAACATAATATTAGGGGGACCGGAAAGTAATGTAGTTTCTGCGCATGTCGATATTTGACTGTCATTTGGTAGCTCATTGCATACTTAGAAGGCGTGTCAAAGAGATTTTGAGGTTATTGTATCATATTTGCTTCTGAATAATTAAGTATTAGACTTTTTTTTTGGCAATTTAGGGTGAAATGGCCAGCCAAATACCAGAAGAGCATATCCGGCATTGTATGCTTTTTGAGTTTCGCAAGGGTATTACCGCAACTGCTGTGACTAAAAACATTTGCGATGTTTATCCAAGCGCATTGGACGTTCGAAAATGCCAAAGATGGTTCTCCAAGTTCAGATCAGGCAATTTTGATCTCTCGGACGCCCATCGATCAGGAAGACCAACAACATTAGATAACGACGTGCTAAGGGCAGAAGTAAAAGCAAATCCATGTCAAACAATTGAGGAACTCTCAAACAGCCTCAACCAACCTTGGTCAACCATCCAAGAGCATTTGCCGCAGATTGGAAAATAAAAGCAGAGCTGGTGTTTGGGTCCCCCATAATCTGTCCGAACAGAATAAAGCCAATCGGTCCATCACGTGCAACGTATTGCTTCAACGGCACTGTACAGATCCGTTATTTTGATCGCTTGATCACTGGAGACGAAAAATGGGTTCTGTACGACAATCCGAAACGCAAAAGGCAGTGGCTCAGCCGAAATGAATTACCACGAACTACTCCAAAGCCGGGTTTACACCCCAAAAAGGCACTTCTGTGTGTTGGGTGGAATAAAAGTGAAAAGGTGTTTTGTGTTTGGTGGAATAAAAGTTTGTCCAGGTTTTAACACTTCAAAGTGAACACGCGGAGTTGTTCACTTTGAAGTGTTAAAACCTGGACAAACTGTTAATGCAGATGTCTATTGTGAACAATTGGTACGATTAAACCAGTCTTTGATTGAAAAGTATCCGGTAATTGTCAACAGAAAAGGAGTTATTTTGCAACATGATAATGCAAGACCGCACTGTGCAAAACGGACCTTAGACAAAATTAACGAATTGGGGTGGGAGGTACTGCCTCTCCCACCATACTCGCCCGATATTGCATCCTCGGATTACCATTTATTCCGATCACTGCAACACCGCTCCGGCATTGAAAATTTGTATACTAGATGGCAAAAGGTTGTTGATAACGAAGGTGAATATATTGTTGATTAGAAATAAAAACTTGTTAAAAATGTAGTCGTGTGAATTTAACTTAAGAAAACGACATTACTTTCTGGTCCCCCTAATATATTCATTATATCGTATTTTCTACTGGATGAGCAAAGGATATCTCTTATCAGTTGATTTGTCGTTTTCTAGGTACTTGATAATTGTTTTTCATCATTATATTCCATGATAACATTAAAATACAAGTTATATCCCTTTTAATTATCATAAGCTATTAATTTTGTAAATATTTGAATTAATGTCATTTTTGTTTTATTTTGAATGAGTGATATCTCATTTACAATACTAACCTAAATGACAAATACGGATATTTTATATTGTGCTAGATCATTTTCATCTCACTGATCTGAGTCACCTGAAGTGTGGTACATGCTTATGTACCTAATTACCCCTTCACGTTATAAAAGATGTAATGCATTTCCTACTACAATGAAATGTCAAAAAAAAAAAAATAAGAACTCAGTTATGGCAAATATTGTAATTATTGGTAGATTGAATGAATGAATATATAAATAGAAAAACTATTTTACTGTTCAAGCGGAGTTCTACCTCAACACCAAATTAAAATTTTGGAAGAAAATATTAAGTCAACTAATTTGAAGAAGGAAATTATTTTCAGAAAATAGGAGAAAGCATATGTTAACATAAAATATTATTCAAGATTCCTTTTATTGTAATTACTTCGGTTAAATTAAAATCTCATTTTTGAATGAGTGCTTATAGTTTGGGCTGCATAATCCTTTTTCATTGTACCATAAATATGTGTTTTAACTTTTTAGTGTCCTTTATATAAATCCTGAATAAATTTTAAAAAATTGAAATTTTATTTTCCTTGTTATAACTCTTACATATCAGAATGCGAAATGAAAAGTTTGGAATACAATTTTGATTTTTCTCAATCACGAAAACTAAGGTTGTATAATATATTTGGTTAAGATGTTAACATAAACGACGAATTTTATTAAATAAGTTTATTAATGTAAACAATTTCATTGGTTTTACTCTTAATTCCAACGGTTAAGGTGTATATTGAATGGTAATACATAATACAGGAATAAGAAATAATGCTACCAAAAGACTTTGCAATAAATCATAACTAACTTACATGGCCTCCTCTAATAAATTCTAATTTTAAGGTCTTTTGTGGTATCTCTAATTTTGTGATCTTCCAATAAAGTTATCATGCAAAAAATATACGATAAAGTTCAGAAGAAATATGAAAAAAAGGTATTTTTATTACTTTAAATCATATGAAGAAATTTTGTGTGAATTAATTATATTTAATTTTATCTGAAGTGTCTGATTAAAATACGAATAAATCGTTTTAATTTTTAACTTTTCATTATATGAGTGTATAATATAAATAATGCCTTTTCAACACATTTATAAGTGTAACTTGTTTACAAATCGTATCTTCTGAAAAACATAATTGCACTTTAAGTATTTCAAAAATATGTTTTAATGTGTTTCGGTTATGGAATTAAGAAAATATTTTTTTGACATCCGGTTTCTGAATTGTAAAATTGGTAATATTTTTACTTGACTTTATTTCTTGTTGTATAGTAAATGATAACAATACTGTCCACAATTGTAAAATTCTGAATTTAAATGTTCTTAGCCAAAACTCGTATTCAACAAATTTTAAAAATAGGAAATTTCTTATTAACAAGCAATATAATAAAAAAGATAGATACCTCATGAAATTTTGTTGATAGATTTCCTTTTTGTTTCTTTTTTTTTGAATAAACGAGGTTTTTTTCTTTTATAGAAATTAGTATAAGTGAATTAGCAAGGAAAGATTTGAATTCAGTTATTATCCTTGTATTTTGTACACAATTACATTAGTTTCCCTTTCAATCGATATTCAACCTTAATTGCGATGCAAACTAAAAATAAAATAACTAACTCAATGAAAATTATTGTTTAAAGGAATATAGATACTTGCTTATAATTTAAAAACACATTCAGTTTAATAATAAAATATGTTGCTACTTGCTACAAGTACGTATATCTCTGTAAGAAACAAGCAAATTAAAAAACTCTTATCATTTGTTTGTCCCGCTGTATGATTGTGGTCAAGGGTCTTGCAGAAAGCGTTTTTTCCGTCGAGTCAGTCATAGGTTCAAACCATGATGCTACTAAAAACTCTCCGTTTAACAGGTCTCATGCATTTAAATCTGTCAAGCTCTCATTCTCGTGGTTCGGAAGTTTAGAGAGAAAGAGGTGCCTTCTCAGTAGTCAATCTCTTCACTTGAGCGAAATTCAAAATTACGAGGTCTTTCATCTATAATACTCATGTTACTTCTAAGGGCGACGTTTATAAGCAAACAATCGATCAATCAATTATACTACATATGTAAAAAATTAGTAAATTTATGAAATATATTAACTAAATTAAAAAGTTATTTTAATTTATCAGATTGTTAATTACATGTGTTTGAGTTCCCAGCTGACAAATATAATTTAGCATTCGTATAACTGTAGAGCGATGTTTACTTACATCAACTATTCATTTCTAAAACAAAATATGGTCATGGAGATTTTGTGTTAGTAGATTATAGGCATAGTGACTGAGAATTTTGTTTGTCTCGTTCTCTATTCTCTTGAAAATTCTCAAGTAGGACAATGAGTGCTATTGGTTAAATATAACCGGTTCTCTCATTTCTTCTATGTCATAAGAAATTAGAAAACTTAGATATATATTTAAAAGACCACAGCTTTAATCTCCAATGCAATTACATAAATGTATTGTGATGGTAATGAAGCAAAAAAAAGTCCAAAATCTATAATAACTAAAAATTCCTCCATAAAACATCTTGTTACGTTACCAAATATTCTTCTGTCAATACTTTTCGCATCCAATAAGGTAATAAATGCAAAAATAGAATGTTTATAAAAAACTTTTTATTTAAAATTAAAACAATTCATATGTTTTTCTTAAAGGATAGATTAAAAAAATCGACAGTTTTCCTTACAATCAAAATAAATATGTCAACAGTTTTTGCAAGATTAACAGTAAAAGTTCAAGTTTGTTACTGCTAATCATTTTTCTCTCTGTCTATTTATCACAATTTCTTAAGTTGCTACATTTTTTGTTTAAAATGTAGTTTTTTTACGATATAAAATAGTAATGAGCAAAGAATCTGATTTGTAACGTTCAATGTAATTGAAAAAGTAGCTAAAAATTTTAAAAATTTATTTTTGGTGGTGAATGGAGATTGTATAAGACAAGGATAGTTTTCTAGTTTTGGTTTATAAGGAATGAAATAGTATCAAATGTTCTCAGAAATCTTTCTTTTCTGTTGAAATTGTATATTGAGGTATTTTTATATAGCTTTTGATTTCATATACCGGCATAATTTTAGATTTAATTTCAGGGCATTTTCTCACAATATTCCTCATCAAATTTGATTAATGGTAGGATATGGATTAAAATGGATTCACATTCTCTTTGTAAATATAGTTTGCTTTTCTAAAATTAAAATGCTCTAATTGGTATAGCTAAGTATCTGTTTATTGAAGCGAAAATTGGAAAATATCGACCAAATGTATTGGAAACCAATAGCAAAGCTTCGTTTGTATGTCTTAATATGAGAAAATGTTTAATTTGCAATTGAAAGCTTTATTTAAACGTGGAAGATATTAATTATTAAATAATTAATTTTGAGTACTCTTAAGAATGTATTCTAGGTATTATAAAGTTCTTTTTGTTAAGTACATATCTCTATTGTATGAAATGTTTTCTCATATTCTATTTTATTTTGTGTATTTAAACGCTGAGTTTTTTAATAACATTCAAATTCAAATTTTCTATTTTTCATCTGTTTCATTTTGAGCTATGCAGGCCTGTTTATGAAGCAAAAGCCTAATAGTCTGTAAAAACTAGATTAGATATTCTTCGTTATAAAATATCTTCTTGTGGAACATTGTTGGTTGTTGAATATTGAGCTAAATTTGAGTTAATAACACTTTTATGTGACATATTTTGGAAACTAGGGAAAATAGCGAGAATTAGCCCAAATTTCATCTTTTTTAATTGATGTTTGGTCACAGTTTAAAGATGCATCATTGAAATCAAATATGTTGATCTAGAGGAATTCTTAGTTCTATGAATTAAAATATAATCTCGATTCATTAATTATGGCGAAAACTTTTATTTATTCTAATGAACTGCTGTTAGTTAAAGTTGTAGAAATACGATGAGTATACATTTCACCTACACTTTTACAAAGTATAGCTTTATTACTTAACTAATTTAATTGTTCACATAGTTCATATAAGGTCAAACTTTCACACAAGAGAAACTAAATGTTAAATAAATTTCTCAAATTTCAAGTTTCTTCATTTAAAAGAAACTTTTTAGGTTTGAGATACACAGAAACAGACATATTGAATGAGAAAAAAAAAGCAAATCCCAATTTAACTAACTTGGGAACTTGCGAAAATTAATCTAAATCCAAATTTCACATACTCCAAGTTAAATCCACGTCTATTTCAATCGCACTTTGCAATATTGTTATTATTGCAAGAACAGCAAAATTTCTTCTTCTGGCAGCATTTATGAATATTTCTTGATATACTTAACTAGGAAACATAATTTAATCAATTCTTTGCATATTTACATGAAATTTCTGGAAATTAACATGAGAGTTTTAAAATTTTTTACAACAAAATTATAAATCATTCAAAATGAAGCAAAAAACGCGACTGAAAGTTTCAATATTTGATAAAATAAATAAAGTATTGAATTATTAAAAAGTTAACTCACATTTCTCTCGAATGTCTTTGATAAGATATTTTCCAAATTTTGCTCCTAAAAAATTCAAGAAGTCTTTCCAGTGAAGAAACATCGATTTGACTTATTAGATTTTTTTTTCTAGCGGGCACAAAACTCGAAAATTGATCTTTTTACTAAAATAAACTTGTGGAACTTATGGAGTCTTCAAATGATATGATGTAGAAGCTAGGAGATGCTGTACAAGAGATGGCACCTTCATCATTTGATCATTTCCAGAATTTACTAGTCATTTTGCATTTTTTATTGCTAATTCATACAAATCAAACTATATCATTGCTTTGTTAAACGTTTTATGAACATTTGAATTTATTTAGACAAAAAGAAGCAATGAATTAAATTTTTCAGAAATAAGATATTACAAAACTTTGCTGCACCTTTAGGGAAAAAAAATAAGAAAACTAATTTCTTTAAAATTAATCTCTATCACCTTAAAAGACCTTTGTTATTTTTTTTTTACTTTAAAAGAATTCTGCAAGATTTTCTTCACCTGGATAATCACAAAGCTCACCCGTTGGATTCCTTCTGGATTACACGAAACTCAAAGAGTGGTCTTGGAGCTATAAAAAAAATAAACCTGATCACCTTAGAGGGCGGATATCGAAAATTAGATCTCTTTATAGACGTCTCTCTTTTCGAAACCATTGATGCACTTGATCCAAAGAAATAGAAAAAAAGAGTGCAATTTTCTACTTCTGGTTATACACCCACCGAGCTACAGAGTAAGAGAGAGATAGAACCAAGTGCAATTTTAGATTTCTTCTTATGGTGTCTGTTTCTTTTGTGTTAAAGAAACATAATCATTTTTTATTCTTTTTTCTCTACCTATATTCGTTCTTTCTTCGGTTTCCGGGTTTTCGCAGATGTGTTTCCGGTGTAAAAGAGCCTCCCGCGGGACAATGAACGTTGATTTCTGGAGGAGGCTATACACGCTTCAAAACTTGAAGAAGGAAAAAAACTTTCTAAAAGTAAATATTTGATAGGGGGCTTTCTTATTCTTACGATTTCCCCTAGAAACTGGATACTCAATGTGAAATGAATGCTAAAGAAGAAGAGGAGAATATTAGTTCACTTCTTTCGGTTGGGGTGAATTCGGAAGAGTATTGGTGGTGGGGTTTAAATCCTGTATATATTACGCATTTTTCCTTTTTATGGTTAGGAATAAAAAGGGAGTTTTATTTTTCTTATAAAATAAATATTTCTTTTTTTTTTTTTACCATTGTTAGAATGTAAGCAAACTTGCATTAGTAAAATGAAGTAACTTGAGATTTTGAGAAGAATTCATAAGACTTGAGAAGATGGATAAAATTAACTTAGAAATAGAAATAAATCCTTTGTTAAACTTCAAACTAAGCTTAATGCAAATAAGTGTTCATTATATATATATATATAAGTTCTCTCAAAAAATCTTGAATCTATCTTTTTTTAATTGTTTTTAAATTTAGCACCAAATTAAATGTTGATTCAGGATTTCCTACGTTATTTTATTTTTAAGAAAAACCATATTTTATCATAAATCTTTTTATTTATTACATGACTTTTGACCATTAATTAATTTCGCATGTTTATTTTTAAAAATATGCTATATCACAGTAAAATAAATATTAAAATTCCAGAGTTTAAAAGAAACTGTTGACTTTCTTAATTTGTATTATAATGAATGATATCTTACTTGAAATTTTTAGACAAAATATATCGTTTGATAAATATTCGTAAATCTTTGCAGAAGACTGTTAATTAAATCTAACACTTAGCATTTAAAATGCATATTGCTTGGGGACATGAATCTAAATAGAATGCTTGATCAATCATGATTTCACAAACATCGTATAAATATTTTGAAATTACCAGAAGAATCGGTTGCGAGTTATACGACTATAAAAGTAACTCTCAAAGTTTTTTGAATACCAAATTACAATGACTCTAAAAATCGAATTTTAGTAATATGAAAATTATTTAAAACTAATCAATAAAATGTCAACATATTTTATCAGTTTATGCATGAATTCAAAAAATATTTCATATGTACGAAAAAATGACCAAGGCTATTAGTTATATAACATCTTAACATTCAATGTAAACAGTTAATTTCAATATTTTTGAAAATTGTATAAGTATAGATAAAAATTTTGCTGCTAATTAAATGTTTTGTTAAAAAAAACATATTACTGTTCCAACAAAAAAGTGACATCTTTAATATAACTGAAAAATACGTTGGTTTTTATTAGTGAAAGTGCACCTTACTCAATAATAAATATTAAAATTTAGATTACCGTAATGTATGAGCCACAATATTTGCTGACCTTGTATAGTTCATAAAAAATAATATTACATTTTCAATATTCGATATTTTAATAGCAGTTCTTAGTTTGAATTTCACGGGTAAGGAGACTTAATTAAAACACTCACTGAAAAAAAAAGAATGAATATAAATTTAAGATTCTATTTCAACTAATTTTGTTAACATTATTCAAGCACCACTAGCACTCTTGTTTTTGATTCTATGTAATTGTTCAAATAAACACCTATAATTTATCAATCGTTCTTTTCTTTCCTGAGACACATGCTATCTTAAAGAAGAATTAAATTACTTTAATTAGTAGTTCTAGTTACTTTAAATTCAATAGAATCAAAATTTTAAGAAAGGTATAATTACAGAGTCTCGTCTGTGAAGTTCAATTACTACTTACCAGTTGCAATAATAATTTGCTGCGGCCACTGGACCTAACATCAGGTTACTTAAGTTTTTTTTATCTAGACCCTATTGTCAGAAATCTTTGTAAAGTTTGGTTAGGGATAGAACTTTTTATTTTATTTTTTTAAATTGCTTTGAATAAGGAAAAGTTCAAGTCATGTGTATGCGAGGAAATCGCTTCGATTTTTTTAATACACACTTTTAAATGTTTATGTATTTTTGTTTCTTAAATTATCACTAACTTTTACAAGAAAAATTAAAGCATTTAAGCCGCAGTGTTAAAAATAATTAAAAATAAATCGAAGAACAGTTATGACTGAAAACAATTTAGTGAAAACGAGGTACTATAAAATATTTTTCAAAATTTAGAATAAAGATTACTTATAATTTTTACATTCTGTTTGTATATGTAAGTGACGTATGTTTGGAATGTTTTGTAAATGCAAAGTATTGAGCAGAAATACTTAATTACAATGCATCAATAAACTGAAACTCTTTACAGTAAATTTATAATTTATACAGTTATCAGTTATTTAAGCAGTTAAGAACAATTTCGTATACGAAAAAGAATTATACCTTTGTATAAATTAAAAACAAAGTTAGAGTTTTTTTCTTACAAAGAAGATAGAAAACTCTAAGACTTTAAAACTTATATTTTTAAGGTGCTATTTTGTATGTAACACTTTTCAGTAAGCATATTATACACTAATCATTATGGCTTTTTTAATCTTTTGAAGTCCTTATTAGCTCTAAAATAGGTAGAACGAGTATTATTAAGAACGAAATCTAACCTTAAGGAAAAAATTAATTCTTCGAATTCAGCCCACAACAGATACTAAGCACAGAATGTGCCGTAATTACCGAAATGGCGAAACCGTGGAACATCTTCCCTATTCATTTTCAGCAGATATTGTTATTAGCTACAATATGGTCACATTGAAATCATTAATGAATGAATTACCGAAGTTATATCAGAATATGCAACTCCATAAAAGTGCAGAGTATTTTTCGACCTAATGCACTCCATAATTTTATGATCACCGGAACACAGTTAACAATGTCATTTTCCTAATACTTCATTTTGTTGCTGTTCGAAATGAATATTTTTAGTTTATTTATCATTTACGAAACCAGAAAATAGTTCAGCAGCAATCATTTTTAATGTGATAAAATAATTATTGAATCAAACTGTAGGGAATCGGGTTAGTTTTATGCCATTTAATTTGATAGCCAATTAGATGAATATGAGGTAATCTAATAAAAGTTTTATTTACAACCATTATAGAGTATCTAAATGTATAGTTTGCAAACATTTAGTCTCTGGTAATGAAATGAAAAATTCTTATGGTTCACTTCGTGTTATTTTTCTTCTAAATTTATAGACGTTTATGCATTTTTATTCAAAAATCAATAATATTCCTAAATTACTACAAGAACATTTGAAAAATATCTAAAAATAAATAAATAAATAAAACATTTATACTCATGTTGTTTTGAAGATGAAAATACTTAGAGTGATTAGAATATTACACAAGAATGAACCGTTTGCTTGGTATTGTAATTATGTATTCATCATATATTCGTAATAAATCATTAATTCCATTAAATTAATATCAAAAATTTATTAATTCTTATGTATTTAATTTGTTTAATTGATTTTTGAGGAATTTATAGAAATAAATTCTATTATTTCTTTCACATGATGCGATTAATTCAAAAGATATCAAAGTATTTCATCTCATGTAAGAACGTTTTGAACACTTTTTTTGATAATTACTTTATTGTACAAAAGTTCTTATAATTATTGTGTTAAAACTCAACTTTTGTTAACTTTCTAAATTTCGCAAAAAGAAAAAAAAATCACCACTCAAATTTTTGAACTTAAATTCACGTGAAAGCTTTTAATCTATAGTCTAGTTTTTAATGTTGAAGCTGCAACGATGACTAAAAAGACTAAATGCATCGTATATTTTATAATTCTAGGCTCTTATTCTGTTAATAATATCAAAAAAGTTTTATGAAAACAAAGAAAAGCAGATATGTTGACCATTAACTTATTACTAGAATAATTTCAATTAAAAAGCCTTATTAAAGAACGACGAAATATCAATATATGTTTGCTTTCATGAAAGTAAAATATGAACTAATTTATTCATTTTTTTGCTTTAATTTCTATAGAGAATCTTCTTTATCACCTTTTTAAGTTTCACCATTTTTATTTTAAACTATGGAAGCCAAAATGACGATTACAATCAAATGTCGATCTCATTCCTGATTTTCAGCCTTAAGCGATTGCTAATGGCTAAGGATTACTCATCATCATCAAGAGAATCAAAACTTTTATCTAACATCGATAACCGTTCATCATTTTCTTCATTTTGATTTCCGATTTGACACTCTTCAGGAAGCCAGCCATCTTAAATCATTTCTAAAAGCAGCTGGGACTGACATTTTGAGACTGCGTCTGCTATCAAGACGACCGCATCTTAGACAGAAATTGATTCCCTAAATTTTCGAAGTTTCCTTCAAGAGCTTCTGACATAAGTCAACATTTTTAATGGAATGTGTCATAATAAATGTTTCATTACGTAGAAAATACAATTTCAAAATCATGTACCATGCTTTGACTAACATAGATCACATAAAAATTATACTTGATATAAAATTAGTATATTAAAGAATCCATCATACACAACTAACAATTAAGTTGGGTTTCTTAATAACTGATGTAAAGATTATAATATGTCTCTAGGCGAGGTTAAGAGACCACAGTAGCTGAGTGATCAGGTCTTGAGCTCATGGTAGGTGTTGTTTTTGTCGTTTTCACCGAGTGTTCGAGTTCAAGTCCTGATTCTACTGAATACCCTTTTTTATTGAAATGGGTTACAATAAAAGTTTCTCTACGTAGTAAATGTGATTCAAAAAACATGTTCTGTGCCTCAGTAAACATATATTATTAAAAATTTATTCTTGATGTAGAAAAGTTATTTACAAACTTTTACATTTTGCTGTATAAATCAGAATTCTTGGCAGGTGTTGAGTGAATAGTTATATCTTGAAAAATGTGACCTCTGTAGCTTAGTGGTCATGGTCGTGGACTTACGGCCGGCGGTTCGAACTTTGATGTCATTAAAGACCCTTTGTATAGTCGGGGCTGATGCACGTAAAATCTGTTGACGCTCAAAGCCCTCCCATTCACATGGTGTGGAAGTTAGGAGAGGAGTCAAGTGTCACCCTTGTCGCTTGACAGATATTTAAAATTACGATATCCATAACCAATTGCTCTTGTTTTGCTTCCGGTGCGACGTTAATAAAACCATACCAAGTCTTCTAAAAATTTTCACTATGTGCAATAAAAGGACAGCAGTAGCGAAATGGTTAGATCTCGAGCTTCTGATAGGCGATATTTACATCGAGTCATGGGTTCTGTTCCTGATTCCGCTAAATACCTGAGTTGTTGCAGAGATGTTGTAAGTGAAATATGTCAAGACTCAAAGACCACTGATTGGCTGGTAGGGAAATTTAGGAATGGAATGCCACTTTAGGTATAGTCCCTGTCAATTGAAAATTGCTTAAAATTACGAGGCTTATTGCCAATAACTCTTGTGTTGCTCTAAGTGCATCATCAGTAAGTAATCAGTCATTCAAGGAAAATATATAAAATTTCGAAGCAAAACTCTTTTTACAACAACAAACCACATAAATTTTGCATTCGGTATGTAAAATAACACGGGAACAGATTTTTTAATGGAAGTATCTTAAATAAAAATGATAAAGTGTTAAAAAGGTGTTTCTAAGAGTATTAGAAGTCTTAATTTCGCGCAATTTCTTATTTATCCAAGATAAGCAACGTGAATCATTTTAATGAATTTCGTGATTCAGCTTTATTTCTCCTTATTTTTTTTCATTTATACTAAATAACCGTGTAAACACAAACAGCAACTTTATTTACAGATAATGTATAAAACGTTGACCGTTGTTGGATATACCTACTAAAACAATAAAAATGCACTTTATTTCGCGAATACTCTCCCAAGAAAACATTACATAGTTAGAAGTATCCGACAGAGAAATTTTGTTTGAGAGACTATTTTTATCATCAATAGCATGCATTATTCAGACAAACTGAGACTTTCTATTAATATTTTGAGGTACACCCGATATTTTAAACTATTTTTTCATGTAAGGTTAGAATTTCCTTATAAGAAGTAGCTTCTTCAGATTAAGTAGTCTTATCATAACGACTGTTCAAAATGACTTATATGCTACATATCCGACATTAATACTTCTCTTTTAAAGTATTATCAGATGCAAATACATGACACAAGTTTGAATTAATTGTTTCACTATAAAGTTTTATAAAATGGCAAAGTCTTTTTTTGCGTATATATTTTATTTATACAAAATAATATATGTTTTTAAGATCAGTAAAACTCATATATATTTTAAAAACAGTAAACACCAATTATTTCGGGGCTGAATATTTGACTCTTTAAACCAAATCACGTAAAATATTCAATAAATTAAAGTAATTGCGTATAGATATTTAAATAAGCTGTTCTTTCAAATTTGTATAGGCATTCGCTCAACTTCATTTAGACTGAACTGAGCATTTAAAAAACATTTCTGTTTAGATATAAACGCATTACGACAAATAGCGCAAAACTTTTATCCATTGCCGAGTTGTAGGATAAGCTGAAACTGGTTAAGGAGACTATTACTGTACTGTCATATAGGTATGTTTAATTTTACAAGTTTCTCTCTAAGAATTCTGTTAACGCATGTACTTTATTAATTTTATGGAATGCATGAATTAATCTCGATTAGTATGTGTGTATTTATTAGAATTTAACAAAATCTATTAATATTTTTTATAATTATTCATGCATGAGAAATCTTTCATTTTAACCAGAACATTTCATATACCATTGCTTCAAAATCAACATCGTTGCCAACATTTATGTTTAAAATTTCGAAATTATATTTCCAATAAAATAAATAAATAATTTGAGTTATTAATAGAGTACATGAATCAGGTCATATTAGTTTTAATATGTACAGTGACTAGCCTTAAAAATTCGACTTAACTTAAAAAATCAAAATAAAAACGAAATTGGTCTTATACTCATTACAAAAAATACTTCAGTTGTATAATATATCTTATACATAATAATATTTACCATAAAAATAATAAACAGTGTGTCTTCTTTAACAGTAAAAATTTTGAATATATATATTATTTCGTCTATTGAGATGGAACAAATTTGTTTTATTATTAATTACAACTGAAACATTACGCTTTTCAAACTCTAGATTATTTGTTAGTTTTTCATAAAAGTTTGACTTATTTGAGATTTCTTAGATATATTTGACAGATAATAAAATTAGAAATTATTGGAAAGTATCATTATTAAAACATTTAAAATATAAAGATGAGCTATTAAAATCCTATTGTTTGTTTTGTTATTTATAAGAATCATTAATATTCACCGAGAATTTCCTAAGATATTTTTGCTATACTAATAGCAATAATCAACAACTTTCAAGAGTTGAACGCAAATTTAACCATATCGTATGCATTAGGAAAGAATATGTCAAAGGCTTCAAACAAAACGCTACAAAGCACAAAACTGAAACAGCTAAACACTCTTCATATCTTTATTTCGAGGCATTAACTCTCCTTCGAGTGAACAAACAACGCAGGCGTGTTAAAGACAAAAAATAAACTCAATCGGATGTAAAATCAAGAGAGAAATACGCGACAGGAAATGAACCCGAATAACGCATTTCGGAAGGGGACTAAAAACTATATTCCCCGACGCAGTTTCCCCTTCTATGTTCACTTAACTCCAGCTCTCAGGTCCCTTTTGACTTGATTAATAGGAATTGAGGAGTGTTATAAGTTAAATACGTCCGCTGCGGAAGCGATTTCACGAATAATTAAAGAGTTTATGGTCCGGAGTTCGTTAAATGGTTCGAATGCATAATCCATTCTCGCATGCATGTTAACGAGACAAGTTTATAGACCAAGTGTTGCCTGGTTGGGTCTTTTCCGTGGGATTAAGGAATATAGTTTTAATCCTTTCATAGAAGATGTGCACTACAGAAACTATTCCGTTTTCAAAGAATTCGAAATACTTATTATGAGCTAAATAAAGGATGAAAGGGCCTTTTCATAGAATTTTCACAGAAGACTGCTGAGTGCGACGAATGTATTAACATTTTCTTTTAAGGAAATATTTAATATTGTGTATCACTTTATGTTAATTTGTGTGAGTCACAATAAATGGCTCTGAAGGACTGATAAATTGTGGATAAAATAATGCAAGGAGAAAGAAACATGTTGAGACCATTAAACACTCTGAATTACTAAGACACATAGAAAAATTCTCAGTAAAAAGAGATATATCTATCAAACCTTATTATTTTGGCTTAAATTGATTATGAATTTTTAAGAAGATAATCCTAGTATGGAATAAGTATTATCATTAATTAATTTTACTTTGAATATTTAATTTGTCTGGTTGACCAAAATTTTCATATGTTAAGGTATTCATAGTTTCTTATTGGCTAATAATCATGAACTGGATCTGTTCCAAAACAATGTATTTAACCAGAAAACTAGCACCTTTTCATGCACTTTCCACCCATATGATTCGTGAACTTCTGCATATTTCTGTGAATTTTATAAATCATGGAAAAAATGACCTTTTTAAATTAAAAAAAAATATCGAAGTGAACTACTCACACACCTGCAAATAAGCTGAATGATAAGTTTGTACATTCCTGGTAAATAATTTTCCAAAGTATTTAAATTAAAATGATGCTTAAAAATACTATCATTCCAGAAAATTGTTAAGTTTATGAATTCAAAAAAGAAAAAAAAAAAAAAAAAAAGACTGATTCTCTTATAATAACTAGTTAAAATGCAGTTAAAAGTCGTATTGAAATGGTTATAAATTTAATTGTCACATGTACCTTAATTTAAATTATTTTGTCACGAAATATGTTTAAGCAACTCTTAACATTACAGACAATATTAGAAAACAATGTATGCTTCAATGAATTATATATCATAAAATTTTATTACATATATTTTTGATTTTAAATTTTTGTAAATGTGAATAGATTGCTTAAATACTCAAGTCTGTAAATTACAACACAGATTGCCTGTTAATTTCAATTGATTCAGTTAGGTGCCTTAAAAATGTTTATTGTTATAAAGGTTTCTAATTTTTAAGGCTTCTTCTAATGAGCCGCAAAGAATTTTCAGATATCTCGATATACTTTAAGATTACAAATTTCAATATTTGAATCTATATATTTAAGGATTTTAAGCAATATTTTGACAACTTATTGATATTTTTTATACATAAATGCATACATGCTCATACTTGTTTTTCAAATAAGAATAAATTGTTTATTTTTGATCGTACTCTGGTACATGAAACACTGAAATATTGTATTGATTCTAATGAGAGGGTTTTCGTTGATTGCTATAAAAATAACAATTTTTTTTTAATGTTTGATAGAAATTTATTTCAATATTTTTAAGAAATCGGATAGGTAAAATAATTTTATATTAAATAAATGCTTCACTTATAAATAATCACTTGTAATAGAAACACTAATGGATAAGTAAATACTAATGGTTAAGTAAATATCACTAATTGATACCCAAATAACATTGCCTTCATGATGTATAAATATTTAATATGCAAATATTAAGCGTAAGCAATAATTCCCTTTCTACAGTTTCGAAAATAAATACTACTTTAGAAATCAGAAACTAATTACTTATGGTGTTAAATTACATTAAATACATTAAGATTAAATTATGATTAAATTAAGTGTCCTCCGTATCTTAGTTGGTAGAAAACATCTTTATAAAAAAATTCTCAATGGAAAATAGGGAATCATCAACCTTTTGTACAGTTGAAAATTTAGTAGCTAAACAAATTTCAAACAATGCGGTAATAATTTAACTACGGAAATTATTATGAGTTGAAATTTCTATTTTCAGTCGTATAATTATCGCGCTGTTAATTGTAATTTGAATATAGTATTCTTTGAATATGCTCAGAATTTTTTCTCGCGTGCCAAAAATTTGGTATAAAAAATAGAAACAACCAAGATGCATTCAATCCATTTCTTGCTTTGTTATAATTAAGTGTACTTCAGATAGTCGCTTTATATTAAAGGAAAAATGAAGTATAGATTAATTTAATCTCTCAGGAAAATCTTTCATTTCATATTATAAACGATTATAATATGTAAGCTAATGCCTGCATAATCAAGTAAATTCGTTTTTCATTAATCTTTGAAAAGGATTTTGGGAACAATATGTTTAGAGTGAATTTATGGTGAGTTTATTGTCGATTCCGACAGTATAAAGAAAAAAAAATATTTTAAGTAACGGAAATAAGCTTACGAACTGCAAAAGGGGGCTCAAATAATTCTAATAAAATATTAATTATTTTAAAAAGTTATTTTGCTTTATTCAGTAAAAAAATCAGGTTATTCTTAAAATTTTTGGTGAGAAATTATTTCATTGACAAACACATTATTTAAATTCAAAAAGAGAATCTATAATACTATGTCGATAATGAAATATTTAGATTACTGGATCCTTATAAAAATGAATTTGTTATAAATGATATTTTAAATATCGCTTTATTCACATGAATAAATGCCTAAAATGCGTAAAAAAAATTTATATATTGATTCCCGAGCAAAATTAGGATAAAATAATATTATTTCAAACAGATAATAAAAATAATTTTCTACAAACACTT
>BMAW01027401.1:62574-162100 GCA_019974015.1 Nephila pilipes | reverse complement strand
TAATATTATTTCAAACAGATAATAAAAATAATTTTCTACAAACACTTTATATCATTTCAGCTATACATACATACATATATATATATATATATATATATATATATATATATATATATATATATATATATATATATAAATATATATATATATATATATATATATATATATATATATATATATATATATATATATATATGGAACTATTAGACTGAATTTAATGAAATTTGGTTTGCACATAGTGGTGATATAATAAAAAACCCCTTTTCAACAGTTACATACACACGCATTATCATGCGTAACACTCATCTGAGTCGCAAGGTTTGAAACGGCAATTGCAGAACGGAATAAAAAATGTGTTAATAAGGGGTATGTTCCCTTTTTACAGATATATAGGTCTCGCAACATGTTTTTATCCTGGAAATAAGGGAGTTTACGAATTCCTGTGGCAATTGGCCCAACTTGTTCAGCAACGCTGTTTTCAGGTCTTAGATGGTCTTGGAAGTGGGGGTTATGAATTGCAATT
Source organism: Nephila pilipes (assembly GCA_019974015.1). NCBI lineage: Eukaryota > Metazoa > Arthropoda > Arachnida > Araneae > Nephilidae > Nephila > Nephila pilipes. The sequence goes on along the minus strand of BMAW01027401.1, from coordinate 161,577 downwards.
GCCCTCCTCAGAGCGTCCCAGGCATGCTTTATGAGATTAAGGTCTAGAGATCTGGTTGGCAAATCCAACAGGCGAATATCCTCCCTTTCCACAAATTCGTCTACCAGTTGAGCTCTATGAGGCCTCGCGTTGTCATTCTTTAAAAGGAAATCAGGACCAACTGCACCCCTGAAAAGACGAATGTAGGACTCCAATACCTCATCTTTATCCCTCTTAGCAGTCACATTGCCACTTTCAAAGACTTGGAGTTGTGTGCGTCCCTCTAACATAATTTCTGCCCAGACTATCAAGCCTCTACCGTAATGGTCAATTACTCGGACATTGGAGGGCAGGTAACGGATCCTTGATTCTCTCCATGTAAAATTACTGCTATAATCATTGGATAGGTTGAACCGGGACACATCAGAGAAGAGAACGGTCACCCATTGATCCATGCATCAACGTCTCTGATATTCGCCTTATTTTAAGCGGACTCTCCTATTCACAGAACTGAGTGAGACACAAAGAACAGGCTCTTCTTTCAAATAGCCCTCGCTCATGAAGTCTTCTGGAAACAGTTTCCCTTGAAACTCCAGATCTTGTGGCCGCATGCCCCCGAAGGCATCTGGAGAGACCTGAGAAGCTGTAGCATCCCTGTAACTGCTCGCTATAATGGAAAAATGACGATCTTCTCTGACCGTGGTGGCTCTTGGACGACATTGCCGTGGCTTTCTCTCGACGGATCCGGTATCCTTAAACGATTTCCATACCTTGGACACGACGCTGGGAGTTAAATAGAATCCTTTGCAAATCTGGACTTTAGATGATTGGTCTGCTTCTAGCCTACTCACAATTCGCCAGCTCACTCCATCATATAAGCGTTGATGTTTACTCATTTTTATTGTTTGACTTTTAATTTAAGTAATTGCTGCAAAAAACATCAAGAAATATGGCGAAATGTGCAAGCAAAAGAAATGCAGATTTTGTTATGTGCGCTTATAAACGCTTTTTTCTACTAGTTCCGCCCCCACACACGTATGCTCTTGCATATTTGATATACAAGATTTCAATCATTGTTTCGAAGCAGTATTCTTACTCTTCGTCCAATTCTTTTCATGAAATTCTACAAAATCTGCAAATTCTCTTCATTTTGAACACCATTATATATACATATATATAGCACAAATTATTTTCAAGTCCATCCGTAGTATATATATATATATATATATATATAATATATGTGTAAGATAAAATTGAATGATAATTTGACCTTCAGGACCCAGTGAAAGTACACAATCCCATGATTATTGCTTTGAATTTTGATTTGCACTTTAAAGCTCTTTTGGCCCCCCTTGAAGATGGGCTCTTTCTTTGCATGGATTGGCCCTTTGTTTCAGGATCACAAGTAAAAATACACATTACGTTTCACGTTATTGAACTCTCCAATACGTTTGCGTCATTTTCATTAACATTCAATGTGTTAGTACAAACATATTATCGAGTTTTTTGTTGTTCAAACGTGAGAATTTTATTCACCATTTTGGCACACACTTTTTGCATGTTAAAATTGTTATGTAAAATTTGCTTTACGAATTCTTTGTCGATTCCTACAGTCTCAGTAATTGCACGAATACTTTACCGATGGTAAGACAGAGCCAGATTACCGACTTTTTCAATAATTTCATCCGTTTTTAACGCGAATGGGTGACTCGGGTGTGAATTACCTTCAATGTCTACTCAGCCATCTTGAAAACGTTTAAACCACTCAAAAACACGTACACGAGATAAGCTTTTATTATCATACTCTTCTTTCGATAAATTATAAATTTCAGTAGCATTTCCTTCAAGCTTCATTCAACGAATTCGAAGAATTCACTGTTCATTTATCATTTTTCAGATGAAACAAAAAAAATAAATAATTCTATTGTGAACGAAGGCTACTGTTATACGTATTCGTTTACAGAAGCGATCGACACTGCATTCGAAGAATTCACTGTTCATTTATCATTTTTCAGATGAAACAAAAAAAATAAATAATTCTATTGCGAACGAAGGTTACTGTTATACGTATTCGTTTACAGAAGCGATCGACACTGCATTCGAAAGAGAAGGCTTCACACTAAGCAACTGTCTGTCTCTGGTGTTTGGAGCATGCGTACGGCCGTAGCAGCGTCAGTCTCATTATTTAATATCCCCACCACGTATATATATATGTGTATATATATATATATATATAAATAAAATATACAAAAAAGTACTTTGTATTTAATGATTTAATGCATGTGTTTACTTAAATCTCAGTAGGATGTATTGTCTATTCGTCAAATTTTAAAACTTTGTAAAAATATTTGTCAACTAAACAAACCACCATATTTACACATTAATTCTATAAATTATTGATGTTAATACTGAAAATTCTTTCCATATTCGGGACTTTTTTTCTTGGAAATAAGAAAATCCAGATACAATATAATCTTCGCAGAGAGCCAGAGCTATTTATCTTGGGATTATTCTTCGAGCATTATTGGGCAATGTCTTGTCATCTTTTATTCATTGCCATCAGAAAGCGACTCCAGAAACTAATAGCTACTGGCTTATTAACAAAGAATTCTCTTTTATCTACACCGTGACTTGTGTTTCGAATATAACATCTTATGAAAGATAAAAGCGAGCAATTAGTGTAATTTTAGTTTTTCTTTTGTTGTTTTATAGAAATTAAATTGGTATTAGTAGTGGAATGAACTTTTATGTTATATTTATTTTAATAATGCATCAGCGTTAATATGCTTAAATACAGGTATATTGTGTGTTATTGCAATAAATAAAAAAAATCATTATATCATTTGAATAAAAAAAACTCTTTAACCATATTTTATATTTAAAGGAACGGTAATTCTATTATTTAACAAAAAGTAACTTTGAAGTAAAAAACCTAAAAGGTAACTTTTGTATTCTATATTTTTTTTTTACCTTTATTGTAAAAAAATTTATTTTTAATTCGTTTTTATCAACATCGTAATTTTAATTTCGAATTCAACATCTAAAGAATGAAAATTGTAAGTTAACATTATTGTTGTATTTATTTTTAAAAAGCCACTACATTACTTGAAAACTGTAAAATGATATTATAAATATTTAAATTAAATTGCAATCGCTTCTTTAATTGTTCTATTAATGTAAAGCCATCTTTATTTTGAAAAAAAAAAAAAAAAAAAGATAGTTTGAATTTTTCATACTATAAAAAACTACGAGTAATATTGTATTTCTTATTTCTAAAATTTTATAATTTTCGTAATCTGTATTTTCTTCGTATAAAGTGTAATAAAAATTAACTAGGTTGGAGATAAAAAATTGTAATATTTTGCATATATTACAGCTTCATCAAAATATTGAACCTTTTTATATAGCAATTTAATTTTTTCTACGAAGATAAATGAATTAATCTCCAGATTGGCTTCTTAAATTCTGATATGTTTCTTAAAATTATCTGAAACGTTAATTATAACATATTTTTCTAGCAAAATGATATCTTTTATTTTTCTAACTAAATATTTGTCATTTAATCACATTATTTAAAATTTTGTTACTTAGTTCTATTACTGAAGTTTTGTTTTGTAATTATTTTATAAAATATTTTTTATAATATTTAATATTCGCATTTTAAGCATTATGAATTAAATATCTCGGCATACTATTTTCCTTTTCATGGTGCCTTGTGTTTCAACAGTAACATCTAAAGGAAAACAAAAGTTGTTTTATCATAATTTTGATAATTCTTGCTATCAAACAGGATATAAATTACTGCAATTGTCAAAAAAAGTGTTGTACTCCTTCATTTGAGATACCATGCTTATAGAATTTTTGTTAGAAAAATCCAAATTTTTTTTTCTCGTGATTTAAATAATTCAAATCTCTCATATGTGTTTTACATATAATTAAAATTTTGCATAATGCATTTATACTGTACTGTAATGGAAAATATGGAAGATAATGTTTATAATTAGAGTACATTTTATTTATATAGATACTCTTAACATTTTATTATATTTTGATTGTTTAATATTGTTGCCTTAGAATTTTGAAGTAATTAGGATGATCCGTTTGTTTTTAGCTCCAAGATCTTTATTTACTGTTCGTTTTACGTTGCATTTCTGATATTAACGTAACCAAACTTTTTGTTATACTTCTGTGCTCATTTTCAACAACATTCTAGTTTTAACTTATAATTTTATCTGTAAATGGTAAGTCTCTGCAAATAATAATGGATATGAATATGTATTTTTCAAGTATCCGAAACTGATTTATAGTTTTTCTGAAGCACTTGAATTATTACCGATTACACTTACCCAAACCTACTACTTATTAGAAATCGGTTTGACGAAAAATTTATCTCATAAATATATAAGACTCTATTGCAAAGAGCAAAAGGTATTGTCTTTGGAAATTATGAATATAGAATTTCTTATTCATGGAGTTCACTGCTTTGATATTTGTAAGTGGATTATGTATTGTGCTAACTCAAAAGTTTACATAGATGAATATGTACCATAATTAATTTGCATTGCGAAATTCTATATTTGTCCTTTTTTTTGTCATGTGTCCTTATATTATATTAACATATAGTATATATAATCAGCACTAATGCATTTATTAGTCTTGAAATCCATGATGAAACATCCTGTTATATATTCAATTGCGACATTTCAAAATATATACTGCTTTGACTCAGTGGTTATATAAATGTGATTATACAAGCATCTGCATGCAATTGTTTCCACGATTTCAGAATAAGATGTAACTTAAATTAGTGAGAATATAATCATTAACTACTTGTATAGTTAAATAATTGTAAAAAATTATATAATGGAGTTAAATAACCATGTGATTCTTTTTTTAAAATTCTTATTTAAATTAATTGTAGAAGTATGTTATACAAATAAATCGTTAGCCTTCATATGATTCGATTTTTTAAAATTAAATAATTTTGGTTTATAAATGCAGCAGAAAGTTTTCACACAAAAAGAATAAGGACATTTGTTCTTAACTTAAATTTTATCATCGAATAAGTGTCTCTTTTCTGTAGTTAAAAGCTCTATTTGCCCTTAAAATTGTGTTAAAATGTGCATATATTTACAAGAGAACAAAAACTATTGAATTGAATTTTCATATCTTGTGTTTATAAAATTAATCAAATGAATATTTTAAATTTCAGTTTTCCAAAATACAAGCTCTTTGATATTGATGAAATTTCTGATTGAATTTTCTTAAGCACCTTCACTTTTGTACAACATTTTATTTTTTTTACTGATGATTAAGTGCACATATAAAACTTGAAATATTGAAAAGTCTTGTTCGGAACTGCCTTTTTAAGGATATATTTTTTTGTCTAAATATAACACGATGTTATTGACATTAAAGCATTACGGGGACTCTCTTCAAAACGACATCATAATTTTAAAAATTCCTTAATAGCCTGAGGAAGATATCCATTTTGGTCTGGTTAATAAGAGCTCTGCAAAAAGCGGTACACAAACATAATAAGTTTCCTCCAGTCTCAAAGATTGAAGGACTGAAATACCTCCTGTTCTCTAAGTCTAATCTGTCTGCTACACCAATGCGGCGGATGAAAAACTGCTCCCGCCGAAGTGGTGATCCAGGATATGAACACTTATGGCATCACATTTTATTACTACTGGCTAGACGTAACTCCGAAGCAAAGAATCGCCTTCTTATGTCTAATGAAGATAGAACACAAAAATTGCAGCTAACTATTTATTAGCATGCGTCAGATAGACTTGTCATTTCAACTCGAGACAGCCGATGAAGTCAAAAGGGAATTGTTCAAAGTGAGATTCAATACAACAAGAAGGGAATGTATATCAAATGCAGTAATAGCTGGAAAAGTGATCTTCTCTACAAATATCATTCAGAATGTTTTTCTTCGTATCATTACGATTACACTGAAGGGGAATATGTGGTGAACATTACTTAAACATGTAATAATTTTTCTTTAAATATATAACCTTTTTCTTAAGGTGTAGTAAATCATTCGATGATAGAAATTATTTTTATAATGTTTATATGTATCTTATTACTGAAATTCCTTTTTTGTAGCTATCGACCTTATTCTAAATATTCGTTTAAACTGTGTTTACAGTAGAGTCCCTTTTCTTGATTTTACTTAAGACCCATGGTGTTAATGAGTGGATGCATGTTAAGCATGTCTGGGGTCAAAATTAATTACTTTTCTGTTGTTCGAAAATTAGGATATCAGGGTTCCATATCACGTGTGGTACTCATAACTTGAGAGTGGATCAAAATTCAGAGCAGTCACTGATAGCCATTGTCTTACTTCTAAATATGGCTTTTATAAAATTATCAATCATTAAATTTCAGGTAATTCCTCAGCTCATGACTTCAAATTTGTTTCCTATATTCGAATTAATACTAAACAAATAATAAATATTTACAAATAATGAAGAAACTACGCGAGTATGCAGATTAAATACATTCAATGAAAGTACTTGTAAATTAGATAACAATTACTTTAATCAAGCATATGGAGAAAAAAAAATTGCTTAACATTCCATTACAAAAAAACATTTTTTTGAAAAAAGGAAATCAATAAAAATTTATGTCATAAATAAAACCACTCCTATTTTAGAATTCATCTTCATTTTTTCCTTTTCCAACGTTAGCTCATAGCTAACGTTGTTTCCATCAAGTCGCATACTCGATCCTTAATGCCTCTTAAAGTTTAGATGCTCAGTGGAGATAATACACGTTAAATCTTTCGAGAATCATGATGAGATGATGGAAGAGATCATGATGAGAATCATGATGGAAGCTTGGAAAGTCGCGCCAACTCAGGTGTCGTTCTCGACTGAACCATGAAACCTTGTCACTTGACCGAAGTTCAAAATTATGAGGTCCGTCTTCAATGGCCCTCGTGTTGCTTCTAGTTAGTTGCGACGTTATTAAATAAAGAATCAGTATAAAATATTTTTCCTACATTAGCAAATGGAAAGTTACTGATTTTGTATAAATTGCTAATTCATATGAAAATATGTTTGAGTAATAATTAAGTACAAATTTGTATAATTAGTATAAATCCGAAATTAAATTTTCAAACTGGTATAAATTATAAATTATTACAGCTTACTAACTAATGAATAATTTTATTAGAATTAAGAATTATAGAAATGACTTTAAGACTTCTTCGGTTTGTACTGGTTCGACAAGAACAATATCAATTTTTATAATGAAATTTATACTGAATTTTTTTTTCGGAACTATTATAAAAAAAACTTTCTTTTTTGATTCTTCGAACTGTCATTTAGACAAAAAATAATTACTAAATTATTTGATCTCTACCATTTGCATAAAATTGTTTTTACGTATTTGAAACAAATACAATAATTGCGAAGATATTAGCTACTAAGTAACCTTACAAAATTTACTTCAACAAATTTATGCATTTTTCTTGATCTTTATATTTATTTTCATTTTTACATTAGAAAATAATCTTAAATTTAAAGAAAATGTTTTTCAATTAGCTTGTTTAAACAAGGAATAACATATTTGCTCAATTTTTAGGAAGTATGAATACAAAAATAAATAAGAAAATCTACTTAATGTTATATGACTATGTGATTTAATACAAACGTACGAATTATATTTACTCAATGAATTAAGATATTTCAAACTACGGATAAAACCTTAAAAAAATTAGGATCCTTTGAAGTATGTTTTGGTAAGTTTTTAGCTATATTTTCGCCTTTTACTTTGATCAAACGAATGATTTAGTAAGTACTTCTATTCTCTCTTTTACTTCAAAGAAATCAAAAGAAATATTTTTTATTATCAAAAAACGCTAAGCTTTACCTTTATTCTTTTTATGAAAGATTATTATTTTTTTTTTATTTTACTAGAGAATATAATTCTTCCGTTAACTAGCCACTTGCAAAAAATAACGAATAAGTGGGAAAACGCTTTAAAAGTAAAAATATTTGAAAGCCAGAAAACTATTGTAAAAAAATAATAAAATGCCATAGATATGAATAATTCAGTGAAGTAAAATACTGATTTCTTATATATATATTTTATCACTTAAGTGAAGTAGTAATATGTTCGTGTTCTTTCTTGGCCAATTTTCTTCACGACTTGCTTTAAGGTATTATGTAATTCTTTGATTTCTGAAAATATACTTTCAAATTGGTCTTGGAGTTTCTTTATAGCACTCGTGTGTTATTCACGGGTTGTTAATAATCAATCAACTGATCTGGAATTTCCATCGTAATTTATAATTTCGTGAATCTTTTCAGTATGATATAAAACAAGTAAATTATTTATTTTTCCTTAAAAGAATTAGTGTTTCGTTGACTTTATAATGCACATACACAAAGATTTGACATATAATTTATGAAAATACTTATTAAAAATATTTTCGACTAACTATTTCTGCTTGTCTAAAAGGTCTCTCATATACAGCCAATCCCTCTTGTAATTTTGAGTCACAGTCGAATGACCAGATCGGTTCTCGTTTTCTCGTTCAAGAGAAAAGCGCATACAAAATAAAATGCACAAAAATGATTTTATTTGTGCTGAAAAATTAAGGATACTTTATGCAAGTTTTTCAAATCACACAAGATTAAACGAACGAATTAAAATTAAACTATAATCACATAAAAAGTGTGTAGACTTTAAAAGAAACAGGTTGCTTAATAAAGATCTTGGAATGTCTATAAGCAATACATCTAAAGATCCCGTCTACCGGGCATTTTGATTTTGTGATTCCAATGTTATTTTATGGGAATGTCTACTTACCTCCTACAATCTAAGCTATTTCAAAGCAAAAAAATGCATCCGTTAGAGCAAAAAAAAAAAAAAAAACCCGATGAACGTTGCTGCGGATGAATGTTTTCCATAATATTTGTACGTCTATTTTAATGATTCATTTGTGAATTTTTCTCATCTTCAAAAATATTTAAAAGTATTTTCAAAAATTAGAGAGAAAATGTGATTCTTCAAAAATCTTAATTATTTTTTTGCTTTTCCGGATGAGCCATTTTGTATTCAAATAGATAAATTAGTCTGGATTTGTGGAAGAAATTGGAAATTACGTAATATTAACATCACGTTCCGATTAATGAGAGAATAAAAAGTTTAAAACCAGTCTTTAATCACACTTAATTCATTTTAGTTTATTGAAAAATAACAGAGATTTTCATTTTGTAATAATTAACGTTATCTGATAAGGAGTTTCACTGTTTTTGACTGGTTCCAAATGGTTTCCCTCACTAGACCAGACTGTCTGTTTCGCTTTCATAAGCTTCACTCTCTTTCTGTGTAGTTTGTTCTATTCTGATGGCCACGATAGCCTAGTGGCAACAGGAGTTATTTTTATAGAGTCGTGGGTTTGAACCCTAAGGACATTCTCCGAGGTCTGTAATTTTCTGTTGGAGAGGTGTGAAAACCTTGAGAACGTGGTGAAAATACAGGAATAGTCCTAATTTGATCGAGACTAAAAATTGCGAGGTTAGTTACCAACATCCCTTGCAATGCTTTTAAATGTAAAATTAATAAAAAAAAAATCAAATAATGTACAATGTAATTTCTGCCAACGTAATCAATAATTGAAGATTGTTCTATTAAGTTGTGTTCCATGAATGAAATAGTTCGTGATATCCAGGCTTACGGACCTGTATGGTTTATGTAATAATTTAAAATATCTTTTAAAATTAGGAACTTTAGCAAGGAAAAAATAATTTCTAATTTAATGCTTAATTACAGATTTTCTTGAATTAATTTTATAGTGAGGGATGGTTTGCTTTTCCATCCGCTTCATTATCATCATCTGGACCTAAGAGATCTAAAATTATATATAAAAATATCATTGTCACAAGTAATTCATCAAAATCATTATGGTTCTAAGAAATAAAAATAATTCGACATTTTCACTGCCTAAGTGATGATTTTTGCTAATACCATTGTTTTGCTTGGAACAATACCCCCGCAACCCTTTCCCAAAAGGAATTTAAAGCTATTGGCTTTACTTCAAGACAAGCAAATGTAACATAAATTAAGAAATCAAAAATGAAAAAAAACTCTACCTCACATAATTTACAATTGAAGTTTCCGTCTTCCCAGCCATTTTGATTTCGTGAAAGTAATATTATTACCATGGAATTTCCACTTCCGTCCTCAAATCTTTACTATTTTATCTATTTTAATAAAAAAAAAGTGCATCCTAAAAAGCAAAAGTAATGCAGGTTTTTGTGGAATAATATTTTTCGTCCGATTTATAAAAAAAATAGCTTTACCTTTATTTTAATGATTATTTTGTGAGTTTTCCAATCATTAAAAATATTCTAAAATATTTTCAAAAATCGAAGATAAAATGTAATTTCTCAGAAATCTTTGTTATTTTTTGCTGTTTAGGATGCACCGTATCGTGTTCTAAAAGATGTAATAGTATGGATTTTAGAATGGTCGTATAAATTTCACAGAATTAACATCATGTTCATGAAATCAAAATGGCCGGGAGCCTTAAGTCTTCATTTCATAATTCATTCATGATGAGATGTAAATCCCCTTAATGAAATATTTTTGCAAAGCTAGAAGTAAGTTTTTGTCTAATTGTTAAAGTAGGCTTGTTGTTTTATGCGGAAGAAATTTACTTGACCGTTTTGAGAATCTAACTGTGGCCTAAAATTTATTAGGTTTTTCTTTAACGGTTCCTACGAAATATCCAGCGTGACATCTTTCAAAATTGAACGAAACAAAAAAAAATTCCACTTTGCTGAACAAATGCAAAGTGAACATGATAATACTTCGAATTAGAAAGTCAAATGAGTCAGATCTTTGGCAAGTGTTGACTATGATTAAAAATTACCCAGTGTATTTGTTAAGTAAACCTTTTAGGCACAAGCATTCAGTTGGCAATTTTTAAAGAAATGTAACTGTCACGTGAAATCGTTCAGTCTTTATTCTTTTGCAAACTGGTATTCCACCAGTTGTGTATTGAACATTGAGACAAGTGTGTTTGTTAATAATTGTATTTGAAAGAAAAGTAGATTAAAAAAATTGCAAAAAACATGAATAAAATTAAAAAGAATTAAACTTTTTGTAACAAATTTTAAATGAATAAAAAATTATTCATTTCCTTAAGATTTACCAATAGTTGAAATATAAATTTTGTAGAAATATTAATGCAGGAATGTGTGTTAATAATGCTTATAAAAATATTTTTACTAAATGCTCCATTAATTTATTTATTGCACTGAACAATAATTCTTAAAATATCATTTCTGTTTTAATTTTTTAACCTTTTCATTAATAAAGCTTCTTTTTTATAGGTAAGTGCTCGATCCATTCTCTTCGAATGTATATAATTATGTGAGTGTGTTGTAAATGCAAGAAGAATAACATATTGTAAAGGTAAATATTCAATTCTAATATATGATATCAACGGTAATTGTATAACAAAATGTAATTTTAAACCGAATCCACTTTAACGTTTGTTCGAGTAATTTATTTCTTATATATTGTAACCGTAATTCTTGATGTGTAGGGCTACAACATATTTATTGAAAATAGCAATATTTGTGTCGTAAAGTACTTTTTCAACTACTGTTCAGACATTTATTAGATTTATAAATTTAAATCTGTCTGGTTATTATTTTTTATATATTTTACTTACACTTATATTTGACAAATTGGTCTGGTATACATGATTTTATCCTGGTTTCAAGAGCAATAAAGTGCTTTTCTAATATTGCATTTGATCTGAAGTATTCTAAAACATTTGATTCCTCGAGATATCAGAATATAAATAGCTTAAACAGTCAAAACAGTATTTCCTGTTCCTTAAAGTATTTAAAACAAAGATATTAATTTAGTTGAGTTATGGTTGTAACTACATAAATGTATGTGTATATTCTTGAAATTTATAAAATCTAAAAATATTGTTAGATTATTTTATTTAAAATTGATGATGCTCATGCCGTGAATAATATACATTATTCTAAACATTAGTAAAATAATTATATAATTTTGCACTAGTAACAGCATTTTTATATCTTTCGTAAGCATTTGTATATTATATACTAGAAATAATTCGAAGTAAAACTGACTTTATAAAGAATTATGTGATTAATTCATGTTTATAGTCTTAAAAATTTTAATTGACTTGTAAAAAAAAAGTTGATTCTTTTTTCATAAATATCAAATATTATTTTAGATAGAATGAAATTTACATAATACTTGGTTATTTACAAATTAGCCAATAAACTGATTGATGTATACAGACTTTTGCGACGTGAGGCTTTTCGAGATTTTCTCTTCAATAACCTCGGGGATTTTATTGAATTGAATCGCATAAAATTTCAATAATTTTGATTGACCCAATTGACATGTGATGAGCTAAATTTGATGAAGCTATAAATGAAGTGAAATTATTCAGTAGTAATGATATATAAACGATATGTGTAATTCTAAGGGAAAAATGGAAGATAGAGAGTTAGGATTAGTAGTGTCACTAAATTGTTAGTGCGATTGAAATTATTCTGTTAGTTTTATGGAATGAAGTAAGCTCCACTTATACCATGTCAAAGAAAGTTGTGAAATTAACAAAGATTGGGCTAATACGATATATTTCTTATTTTAATTATAAATTAAGTTTACGAGTTAGAATAAAATACTAGAGAGAGTGACCTTGGATATTATTCAGTGATAATAAATAATGAAGCTTGTTTAGTCTTGTATCTTCAATTAGAGTTTTGTTGTTCGTGTTTAATATATTATTTTAAGATATGGCATAAGATTCGAATAATGACGGACAAACACTACACTTTGAATAATCATACATGAATGTTTGAATAAAGACAAACAGCTTGTTTTAAATCCTTAAAATAATTGTTCTACACTTTTCTTTAAATTGAAATAATCAAATAATAATTAAAATTATTACTAATTATGTTACAGTAGGAATGAAGAACTCTGCTTTTAATTCTGAATTATTTTGGAGAGGGGTGATTAGTGATAAAAGGCTCGAGAGTAACGGGCGATAGATTGAACAGTGTTCTTTTTTTGCTGATGGATAGAGAAAGGATAACTTCTGGGGTTAAAATATGTCAATGTCATTCTAGATCTATATGAAGCTACTAGGGGCATATATTAAGAAAGTAAGTTACGCTCGAACGATATAGATCAAGAACATATGACTGAGTAGTGTGCTATGCACATATACAGCACACTATTTTTCTTTACATAATCACCCAGTAGCTGCAGACATTTGTCGAAACGTTGAACTAATCGTTCGATACTCCGACGACAGAAAATAGCATCTTGGTCCTAGATTCAGCTTAAAATAAGTGACTGAACCCGACATCGTTGGAAAATTGTCTTCTACTAAAAAATTCTTTGAGCTTGCCAAAAATGTGAAAGTCAAAGGTTGTCATATCGGTATTGTTATTGAATGTGTGCGGTCGCAGCGAGACCTCTCGTATATACCTTGTGCGTTTTTTTATGTCGTGCAAGAGGAAAATCACTTTGCTTAACTTTCCACATCTCTTGTTTTTCACAGCTTTGAGCAAATTTCTTAAAGTTTCACAGTATAATTCAGCATTAGTGGTTTGCCCTTCTGTGTTTACTAGGTGAACACTATTCCTTCGCAATCGAAAAAAAAAACGTAGCCATGACTTAACTCGCTGATGGGGTAACGTTGTATGTCAGATGTTTTACCGTTCTTGACTTTCCTTGTCTTTACGCATCGATTAAGTCTGTGAGGCCCTTTTTTAAACTGATGAGGCAGTTTCAAAATGGCTGGATGTGATAATGCATGTGGCTCATGCACTGCCGATATTTCACAATGAGTCTCCATACTCGTGAAACGTTTTCCCACAAAAAACGTACTGTTTCGCTTTCTTCAACGCTGGAGTACGTTTCCAGCTGACACCCCATTTTTTCCCTCGTAATACGAGGGAATAGTTGTCATTATCGAAATGAAATTGCTATCTTTGAAAATCTTGGGACTCAATTACTGTCTGTGTAAGTATCATTGTTGTTTCGTAAGGTCTTCATCTATGGAGCAACAAGTGTAACATACTTTTTGAACTTCCATTGAAATTGCGATGGGCTTTAAAATTTAGAAGAAACGAAGAGGATTTCTGAACTAGAGCTTCATTCTCCCAACATCTACACAAAATCACGCAAAGCCTGGGAACTTCTGTTGAGTTTTGAATGAATAAATTTCGCTATTGACATTAAATGAAAGTCGTTCATGGAATGTTAATGAAATTTACAGCCTTAGCTATCAAATGACCATACTTCAAAGGTTTCTACAGGTGAATGTTAAAGTCCTACTACTTGATTGAAGCTCAAGTTCAATTATTGTCTTCATCATAAAAACATGATTAAAAATTATATGTTTACTTAATAATAAATTTTTGTCTAATGAGGCATTGATAGGAAAAAATACAATTACGTATTAAAAAAATTGTTAATTAGTATATGTGTACTTGAAACGATAACTACGGAAAAAAATACTTACTCTGATGTAAAACTTTCATTTTCATGGATGAATATTAATCAAATTAGAAAAGCTAAACCTAAATACTATCAGAATTTTCTGGAATATTAAATATGATATATTGTTCATTCTTATTTTACCTTTTCCCAACTTCTTACTAACGCACAAAAACCATTTCCTCCGCAATGGTATAGATTATGGACGTTAAAAATAGAAGGGGAACGTTCACAGAATATCAATGATCGTTTTGCATTCTAAAGCTTAAAAAGAAAACAAAAGTAATTTTTTTTTCAGACTGATGCGATGAAAATCCTGCTTTAAATGACTTCCCTAACAATATCTGAACTAGACTGCATTCTTGAGGAAAGGTTCATTCTTTTTTTAAGAAAAGAACTTTTGTTGCACAGCATTTTGATTTCGAAACCTTTTTACGTATTCCATGTCAAACTGGAAGGGGCTTATTATAATGCATGGGGCGCTACTTTTAGTAAATGGAAAGTGTTAAATGAATAAAAAAATCATTTATTTAAATGAATTTTTGTTGATATTTTGACTGATGAATATATGGGTTGTTCGTGTATGGTATGCTCTCTTGAAGAAATATAAAAAGTATTACAAAAACTCTTTTCGGAAAGCCTTTCTTTTTTAGTGTCGTAATAAGATAATAAGATAAGTAAAATTAATAAAAAATAGCTAAAATAATAATTTAAATTAAAACTATAAAAAGAACTTATTATTTTTCTTTTACCTCTAAACATTTAAGATCATTATTTTTAGTACATTCTCACGTAATTTCGGTACAAACCATATGGAATAAAAGAAACTCAACTTGCTGAACAGAACAATTAAATGAGAGTTAAAAGAGTAAAGAGTTTATTATTTTGCATCTACTCTGAATATTTCAGATGTATGTTTTTACTGTTATGCTCATAAAACATATGTATCAACCACTTAGAGAAAAATACACTCAGTTTGTTAAATACAACAATTATCTAAATTTATAATTATCTAAAAAAGAAATCTAATTTAATTAATTATTAATTCAAATACTTGAGAAAAACCAGTTTAATATAAATTGTGAAAATCGCTATGATAGAGATTATCTCAATCAAATTTTTTATACTTAAGAGTATAAGTCTTAAAATGACTAAAGCAGTTAGAATTAAAATGAAAACACTCAATAAATAAATTAATAAGTATAACATACCCACAGTTGTAGAAAATTAGATTCATTACGTACAGTAATGTCTTCAAAAAGAAAAATACATTTAAAAAATATTAAATAAAAAATATGAAAACATTACTATGTAACATAAGAATAGTGAAAATCTATTGCATATAGTTTTTCTAAATGTGAGAGTGAGTCAATTATGTTTAAAACTAATATTACTCGAATAACTTCTCTAATATCAAAAAAATATAATGTGTTTGAATCCTTATTGATATTAATTAGAAAAGCTTTAATTAGTTTATTAATCACATTTTGCAGATTTACACGTAAGATATGATATACATACCTTTGCTTACTGTACAGCAGTCTTCGTATTTTATAATATTTGCTTTTAACAATTTTGCTTTCTAAAATGAATGTAAATTTAATTCATTGCAAGTAAGTTTTATTTCCTTTCGTTTGCATCAAAATTGTTTCTTTTTCAAAAACTTTACTCCTCTTTAGTACATGTTTAAAAAAAATTAAAAAATGATTGAAATTTAGAGTTATTTAATAATTCATTAATTGGAGAGCAATTGGTTTCGAATTGGTTTCGAAAGCCTTTACTCTCATAATTTAAGATAAAGGTGTTTTGAGAACTGACATTTTTTTCCCTCTAAAACTTTATTCTAACATATAGATTGTTAAATGTTCATCAAAGGTAATAACTCGTCTACACGTTCTCTTATTTTAAAACAAAATCTCATTTTTACTATATTACAGTATGTTTAATCCTTAAATCTAAATTAGTAGAAAAGTTAAAATTCAAATAAATTATTAAGTTATGAGAATATGGATTTTGCAGCACACAAACATACAGTTTAATGTCGTATATTTATTCAATCTGGATATAATTTAAATTCTTCTAGAGCCCTTAATATATTATGAATCCTTAAGAAATTGTTAAAAAGAAATTTTCATATCGAAATTACACTATTTTAACTAAAACTACATTTTACCGTAAAAAGTAAATTAAAACACACTATTAAGCAAATTCGCTCAAAAAGAAATCAAATTGCTTTATTTGAAAATTAATTTTTTGACTAATTGCAATTTATCGATGGTTGTGTTTCTTAACCATTCCGATAACTTCAACTTCCGTGGACAATACATTAAATATCTTTAGAAGGATAAAACGCTAATTAACAGAATGTTTTTGCATACATTATACACGCACGCACGCACGCACGCACGCACGCACACACACACACACACACACACACACACACATATATATATATACACGTATCCCTTTAAAGAATTATTTTTTAACTTAGCAAAATTAACATGATTGCAAACAAGTCTCGTTTATTTTTGTCATTTATGTTTTACTCTTATCTGAGAGAAATTCCCCAGAGCAGTATCGAAATTTCCCTACCGCAATGTGAAACATTAGGTAGAAGGATGACAACTTTAACCTCGAAGATAGTATAACCAAGAAACTTGATGACCTTACAGTAATGGAATCACAGGGAAGAAAAAAATATAAGAAAATACATTCATGAAAATAAATCACATTGCCTTTCTTCTTCTTTTTCAGAATTGAAGGTAAAAGAAAGAAATTATTGATATAAAATTTAAAAATTATTTTAATCACAAGAAATGTTTGAAGCTCGTTTTTGTGTAACCTTTTGTGTGTTTGTGTGTTTTTTTTGATGCTCTCAAAATAAATATTTATATTTTGAATTAATATTAATATATATTTGTACAAATAAAAATGTTTCCATTTTGTATTAATATAACTTTTGCACTTTGAACATGTGAAGTAATATGTACATCAAAATGACCACTTCTGATTTATTAAAGATACGAGTAACATTTTCATTGATAGTTCATAATGACCCATCATCGTTAGAGCTATTGATAGAGAAATTACTATTGTTAAGTAAGGTTATAATAATAATTTGATATTTACATAACATACTCAAAAGTGTTTGTAAAAGCAGTCAAGTGCTCGTGCAATAATTGTAAGCTGGAATAAATAGTTGGAAAGTTTTTGGTCTAGCTTTAGAAATTTTTTATTTAACATTTTTTAAACAGAATTTTTTTATTTTCTCAGCTGTTTTGCTGTGTTCATGTTAATTTTTAGAAGTGTTTCATTGCTTTCGATGACTTAAGTGATATGAATTGTTTCTCTGAGTGTTTTTTCAAGAAATAGCTTTGTCTTTATTGCACTTTTGAAGAATTAAATAGAACATATAAAACCTCACCTGTAAATCAAATTCGACTGCTATAAAACTACATAATGTCCTGATAATTAATTAATATAATATAATTGAAGTTGATTGGTTTTTTTAGTGACGCATTTTAGAAAATGTAAGCTTGTAGGCAAATTCGAAATTTTGTTCACTTATAAATAATTGCCTGCCTAAAAGATTAATTTTGTTCCACACACATTTTATTCAATCTAAAATTATTTTCTTTTTTATATTTTTTCAAGTTTTCTTTGAGTGATTCTTATGTACACAATGAATTGCTGAAAGATATCTTATCATAAAACTTCGCCATTTGTTAAGTTTTCACCACTTGAACGTGGCTAAGAAAATCAAAATATTGTTTACCTTTTACGAACCACCTATCTAATCCTATCCAAAATTACTACAATTATGTTAGTACCTGTATAAATACAAAGAGAAATATAATTTTCTTCTACTTTACAAATGATACACTAAACGAAATTGCTCCATGATTTATATAATTTTCTTTTTCAACACTGAAAGTATATTTGAAGATAATATGCCAATCATTAAATGCATAAAAATGATGCTGAAATTCTGAACTGAAATATATGTTTTCTACAATCCATATCATCATATTTTACAGATAAATGCAAATTTAGTATCTTAAAATTCTTCGCAAAGTAAACCCTCGGGTATTTTATACCCTTTCGAAATAGATACTCTATTGCCTCAATTCCAAGTATATAGCCGCCACTCGCAAAGCAATCCATTTCAAGGAAACAGGTCGACATTTCGCATAATGTCACGTTGGCATCACACCGGTTCATCTCCATCTCCATTCAAAAACACGTCTGCATCTGTACATTAATATTCAGCGAGGAATAGGACAAGCTCTAGTTATTGATCCGTCACCATTACAATATCTAGACTCACTCTGCCGATAAAAGCCTTCAGGGAAATCCCGTTAGGAATTTCAAAATCCGGCACAGCAGAACATTTTGATCTCTGCGTTGGAACAACTCGAAGAGGAGGACACTATTAACATCGCATTTTCATGTTCGATGTTATTCGCCCCCTAGAAAGGAGGAATAGTTGATCTATTTAGGGAAATAGACTTTTATGGATTGTGAGAGCTTCTCTAAAGTTGTTTTGGTTAGGAAATGCTAGTATAAAGTTTTGGGGTAAAGGCACAAATCGAAGTTTAGTAGACAGTAGGTTCAAATGTAAGTCTTTTAATTAAAATACAGGGCTTTTCAAAACTAATAATCCGAATTTAAAATTTCATATTTTAAAAAATAAACGATACAGAATGATAAGTAATACATTAATCTAATGGAAAAATGTAGAAATCTTATATTGCGAACAATAAATGGTTCTCGTTTGTTGCTCTTCACGAAAGGTGTTTTAGCAGCTTTCATGAAATTACTTCGCAATTAAATAGATCTCATTGGACTAGATGACTTATTGTTATATTGTTAACTACTTACGAGTAAGTCACCTGATTTGATCCTATGTAATTTCTTTCTTTGAAGTTTGTAGATAAAGTGTTATGCACCACCATTGCACACAGATTTATTTGAACTTAAACAAAGGATTTCTTCTGGGGTACAATTAATTACCACTGACTATGTTTTAGCAGTAATTCACATACTCATGTCTACCGGATATCATACGTGTAAATAAAAGAAGAAGTTGTATCAAATACTTGTGTATGTATATATATATATATATATATATATATATATATATATAATACGAGGGCAATACGAGGGCTGTTCTATTTTCCGAAAAAAAATAGCTCTTATAATGATTCTAAATTAATCAATCAATACTCAAAATAGTAGAAAGGCAATAATCACAAACTATCTACTAAAAGAAATGAATAATATTTTTCATATATTTATTATTAACTGAATTAATTCTTTGGCCATTCTTATTACATATGCTAGTGATTATTCAAAAAGTTCAACTACTTAAAAATTGCAAATAACTACTTATAAAATTAGCTAATTATAGTGTGAATTTCATAGTGTTCCTTTCTTTGAAAAATAGATTAGTCTAGCAGGCAATAACTTAAATGTAAAAAAATGATAACTCTAAATTAATTAGGCTTGTATATTCCTTCTCTTAAAGTGCCATATCTAACTTGAATGTGATGTACAATAAAGTTGATATAAATAGAATAATGTTATTTCTAAAAGTAAGTAAATAGATTAAATACTTGCTACTATATATGATTAAAATTTGTATAAAAGGACAGTGATAGTTAAAAATGGAGATTCATTAATAAATTTTGAGATACATAATATACTTACTTTTTCTGGATAGTATGTATCTGATTTCTTCCCTTATTAGAACAAAGTTATTTAGAAAGTCCCAAGGGGTTGACATTGTTTTTGATTATTTATATTTTTGAAACTGAGATAATAGAAATAGCCTATTTTTTTCTTATGAATAGTAAAAATAAAGAATTGTTCAGCAGATTAAAAATTTATTTCTAATGAAAAATAAAAACAAATAAAAGTTTTAACGCATAGAATGAAAAACTCATAAATATCCTTAAAAAGCATTATAATCTTGGTTCGGTATTCTGATCAGAAATCCTTTTAAATGTTATAACGTGAATGGAAAGATATTTTTGAGAAAGCAAATAATTTTTAACTAATACAAGTGTTATATTTATTTTTAAATACAAATTATTAAAAGCATTTAAATGTATTTTTTCATAGTTAACTACTAACTACAACTAAATATTTGTGATGTTTGTTAACTCAGGTTATATATATATATATATATATATATATATACATATATTTATATATTCATGCGCTGTAATTTAGAAAGAATTTGATATAAATTTTGGTAATTTCAGAGAAATAGGAAGTTTTCTAACATTTTATATATTTTTGCTTACATTTAATCTTAAATTATATGGGAAATTATGCCAAACATCAATGCAATGATTTTTAAATAGTTTCTATGGATTTATAATTTTATTGAAAAATTTGCATAAATTATATTTTTTAGTTTGTTGAATTTATATGAAATATACTGAAACTGGATTTAAAATAAAAGTGTTTAAAAATTATGGCTTATTATTCTTAAAATTATTAGCGTAAAAATATTTTTCATAAAAATTCTTATTTTTTTGAAAAATTCAGATAGAAATGTTTTCTAATATTTTTTAAACTGTAGCATTATTTCTCTAATTTCAAATGTAGTCGAAAATCAGTATTAACAAAAATATCAGAATTCACGCTTTACTAAAAATTTATTACAAATCTATTGAGCATCTTTAGAATAAAAATTTGAAAAATTAATGACAAAATGAATCTTACATTATTCCATAATTGTTCTACTAAACACAATTTTTATATTACTTGATACATGTACAGTCGTCCCTCTCAAATGAAAAGATTTATCTGCTAAGTGAAATTATTTTTGTTTTTAATATCTTGAACAAAAAAAAATGCATAAATTGAAAATTGATAAACCGCTTAACTGAATATAGTTGTACCACTATTCAAATCCTCCGTTATGAAGGACCTAAAATTTTCGTGTATATATATATATATATAAAATATATATATATATATATATTTAAATTCTGTGTCTACATAGTATTTATTTATCCACTTCTTTTACAACGAACCAAAAAATAATTTTTAATATGTTTTTTGATGATTTAAAAAATTAGAATTTGAATTTTCAGCAGATAAAACTGAAGATTTTCTTTTAATTTCTAGATCATAAGTAATTTCATTTTTCCAATATATGCTAGAAAGTCTCTATATATTACAGCATAAAAACTATAAAACCTATTTAAACGGATTCTTAAATTTCTTTCAGTAACATTAAAAAATGATATCCTATGCACTGGAACAAAGGTAGACATTGTTTTCAAAGATATCCGTAAGTCATTCTCAGCCCTTCAATGAAATGTAAGAAGTATTTTCTGAGATGTATCTCAGAGAACAATTCATTAAAGAAAAGCAAATAGAAATGGAATGAAGATCAGACAAATAGAACAGAAAAAAATACTCTTATTTCTTGTCTCTAGAGGCTTTAATGACTTTTCTGTTCTAATTGAAAGCTTCAGTGGACCTTAAGCCTTTCACTGAAAAGATGAAAGGACATCATGGAGAAGGCAAAGAAGGATTATTGGATACTTGGCTTGAGTTGTGTTAGCGGGAAATCAATGTAATGACGTGAAAAAAAGCTGTGAGTAATTTTGATTAGCTTTCAAAGTTGAAACAGATTTCTTTTTTTTTTTTTTTTTTTTTATATATAAGTGATATTTTTTCTGGAATGTTGTGCTATAAAGGATGAAAATAAATATTGGAGAAGTTACTGTAACTGATAAATTTTCTTTATTCGTATTGGTCTTTTTCTAACATTCTGTGAGAATTAGTTGTAAGACATTACGATAAAAAGAAACTGAATTGCTTACATAAATGATTTAAACTAAAAATTTGAGCTTTTCGTAAATCATATAAAGTCTTTTAGAATGCTTAGGTTTTTCTGATGTTCTTTGATAAATAACTTACATAATTGTTTTTGAAATATACTAAGAAAAATGTTTGTTTAATTGTAGTTGAAATGAATTTACCATTTATAATGAATATAATTTGTATTTCATAGTAATTTTAGTATTCAATTAGCAAAATTAAAGCAATGCAATTTTTTTTTAATATTAAGCATATGCATACATCAAACATATATTTTATTCATCATATTTAAAATAATAATCTTAATAGTAAACAAATCCACTTATTTATAATTTTTAAAGTGTTTTCTTAGCTCAGAAAATTTCTTTATAAACTTCAATTAAATGATCAGTAGATTCTGTGCTTGATTGTGCACTTGAATTTTAATTTTAGGTTATTAAAATCTGATGTTAGTTCTGTAAGAAAAATATATGAAAGAAGAAAGTGAGACGGTTCTATCTCGAGAAAGGTTTCTCACATGAGCAAGAAATATTTTGAGGTATTCGAAGACTACGGTAAAACAATTCTAAAGCAAACACTCTGACAAAAGAGATGAAATTGCTTAATATAAATTTCATTTTTATTTGAATAAATTAAATGAAGTTCATGGGAGAACTCACTCGCTAGTGATAACTTTACATTGAATTAATCCGTTCAATCTTTGTTTGCCTGATGGAATGAAGCATCAAGGGAATCTGTCTCTAATTTCAGAGTAAAGATTGTTCACACGAATCTCTCGGGTTGTTGGCATAAATACAAACTGCATTCAAAATATTCTAATTTAATTCTAAATCTGGAGGTATTATTAGAATCATTTGGAAACTTTTGCATATTTTACAAAGGAATGTGTATCCACAAATTAGTGTTGTTTACTAGAATAAACTTTGTTTATAAAGCTAAGTCTTATCATATATATTGTTTTCAAAGATACTGTTGTGGAAATGTATTGATAATAATAATATATATCCATAGCGTAGTAACATCATACACCTAAGTAGTTTTTCAACCATAAATTTAAACCTCCATTGAACAAAAGTGATTTAACTGATGATTCATTAATTAGTTCGCAGTACCCATTAAATCCACGAATGTTTAAATACGGAATGTCCTATTTAAATATGGATGCTCTTTAACTTAAAGATAAGGTTTCTTAAAGTTCTCTTCTATAAAATAGTGAGTGTATATGAATATTTATGTAAGAACAAAATACAAAATGTATAAATCACAAAAAACATATAACAAATATCCAACACAAATACGCACGCACGCACGCACGCACACACATATATATATATATATATTTATATAAGGTATTGTCCATCTTTTTCTATTACCTTTTGCATCTTTCCAGCAGGATCATAATTTTATATTCATAAAACTCCTGATTTTTGTTATCAAAAAAGCTAAATTAAATGAGATATTTTCATCATAACTTAAAAGTCTTACCATTTTAGGAGTCTGGCATAGAACGTGATAAATGGAAATCTGAAGGGTGAAGGTCAAGGCTATATAGTGAATGTAAAAAAGACATCCCAAATTAGCTCCAATAATTTTTGGAGAGTGCCCAAAGATGTGTGGGGCTCATGTTAGAAAACATCACCCTTAAGATTCTTGTCGCTTTTCTTGAACTGCATCGCTCTGTTTGATTAGTTGTTGAACGTAGACGTTTGAAATAACATTTTGGCTTCTTGGCAAAAGTTCAGAATGCAAGACTTCTTTACAATCTAGCCAATCTGACGGTATAATCCTTTTGGGGGAATCTTTTGATATTTGGGTTGATTCATCATAAGTGATGAATTTGTAAGTCTTAAAAATAATTTTAATCCGAAATCTATTCGTATCTAAATGTGTATGGAGTAACCTTACCTTAATACCAGTTGAAGTAAACAGGTTATATAACATAGTTATATTATGAGAATTTAGTATTTTATCCTGACAAAAAAAGTTTTTCCTTTGGGGAGATTTTGTTAAATTTATAGTATATCAGAATTCTACTAATTCATGTTTCTATTGTTTTAATTCTAGGATATTTTATGTTTCAGTCAATGAAATCAACCTTGTAAAAGCTGTTTTGTAATATTACTTCTGCAAGTGTTTATAAATATATTGTCAAAATTGAATACGAAACTTTTCGCTTTATTTTCAAAAATGTTCCAAGGTAGACATGAGAAAAAATATAGTAAAGGGCTTAACTTTCTTCTGAAATGTTTAAAATATGAAAACATGAGGTTATATATTAGATGAATGAGCTTGAATTTGTCAATTTTTGCTTGTAATAATTCAAAGGTGGTGACAGAAGTAGTTTAAGTTATTTTAAAATAAAATATTACTCAGCTTAATGATCGGAAGCACGATTATATCGTAAATTTGTTACTTTTCAGAACTATATTAAAGTATAAATTCAGTACTTAAATAAACATATGAAACAAAATGCTATTTAAAGAGAGATACGAGTGTTTTTAAAAACATTAGAAAAATATTCTATTAACAGCAAAATATTTTTGCAACAATGCTGAAATGGAATATTGAAATAAGAATAAAAGTTAACAATGAGAGTATAGGATACTTTTTTGCAGTTACTCTCTGGTCACCCCATATCTCTTCACCACACACACATATAATCACACACATTTCAGTAAGCTATAAAGTGTTCCCTAAGGACACGATGCGTTAATAACATTGTATACGTAACACTATTATCAAATTTTTAGAACCAATCAAAAATAAGCCTTTCTAATTAATAATCTTAAAAATTGCATAGGAGTATGTGGTATTCTGTGTAAAAATATATCTAGACTTTTGAATAAGTGAACAAAGCTCTTTAACTGTCTTTAAATTATTTCCAAAAGTTATTCAATTAAAAGAAATGAACATTCTTTAGATTGTTAAAGAGAAAAATATATTTTCAGTCTTATTTACGTTTATTCTTTTGTTAACGAAAATGTAACGAATTAAGATAGGTTTCTTTCCGCGACATTATTTAACTTGATAGATCTTTTTTTTGGGATATAAACAATACTTTCATTCTTATGCTTAAAAATTTTATTGGGGTAAGTTATTTTAATTGTAAGCATTCTCTCATTTTCTCGCAAAGAAAAAAAAATTAACAACAATTGAATTACAAAAAGTCTTCTACATTCCAATTCTATATTTACAAAAATCCTCCTTTTACTGAAATGTTATGAAATAACAGACACAAAAATTCTTTTTAGTTAAGAAAATTTGAAAGCAAGATTTTGATTAGTTTATACTACAAACAAATGCATAAAACATAAGAGAACGCATGCGAGAGAGAGAGAGATAGAAAAATCCATTTAAAAAACGAAATTTGTTTCTGGTAAAAATCAATTTGAAAGAGATAAAACGATGAAAAGAAGCTCACAAAATCCAGTTACCATTGAGAAAAGAATCATTTGACTATTTATAGAAGCAAAATTGGTATAAGAGGGAAGGGAAAAAATCTTGAATCAATAAGGGAAACGCAAACTAACGAAACGAACATTTAATAGCGTAGCTTTTTCTTGTTTCTTTTGCTCCAATTAAAATCCTTTGGTCTCAGAAGATTTTCCGCTCTGTTGAAAAAGGGATATTCAACGAAAGGCTGTTATCATGCTCAGCTGAATTCACTTTAGTGTGGTCGCTGTTTTATTCGACCCCCACTTCCGCTACTTTTTTTTTGTATCGTTTGCTGTGCGCGCAAGTATGTTTAGGGTCCATAGAAGGAGTCTTCAGAAAAGGCGGCAGTTTCCAAGAAATGACGGAGGAACATACAAAGGCTTTGATACTCCTTAATGATGTCATCAAACAATGGCTAAAATCCGTAAAGACGTTGATTAGAAGTTCTAAGCTCTTAATGAATGAGACTGCAGCTCCTCTCTGATAGGGAATATTTATATATTATAATAAATAATATTATATGAATATTTATAGGTAATATTAATACATATAAATATTTAATTAAAGCAGCTGAATAAAAAGACCAAAGACAATTATAATACACTCTTGTAAATTTTTTTTAAAAAAAGTATTGTATTAATATAAGGCCAGATAAATATTTATATTATTACTCTCGAATTGTCAAATAAGTTGTGAAAGAGAAATAAATTGAGTTTAAAATTAGTCGTAAAACCCAGTTATGGATGGAGTCATAAGTATGAGTAAGGTCATTATATATATATATATATATATATATATATATATATATGTATAAATTGGGACAGAGTAAAAAAATCCTATTTTTTTAGAAAACTAAACTTTTATTAATGCTACACATTTCCCATGCATTTTCTATTATGATTTATGTCCTCCATTTGCAGAAATGACCTCTTGCAAACGTTTTGACATTAACTCTACTCGATCAATACACATGCTCTTGAGTTAATCATCATGAAACAACACTTGAATTGTATTATTTATCAGGTCTTTTTTTGTCGTACAATCCATCTTACCTAAACGTTTTTTCTCAATATTCCATAAGTTTTAAATGAGAGTTAGGTCTTGTAAATTCCCAAGCCAATCAAGCACTTTAATTTGATTTTTCAGCATAAAATCCTTACCAGTTTTGAATTATGACAAGGATGCAAATCATGCTGAAATGTTTTGTTAAATGTTTTCTTGAATGAAACAATCTTATTCCGTAATATTTCAATGTATTTAGTCAAATTCATCATGCCTTGCACAGTAACTTAACTCTCATTGTCCTTTTCCGTGAAAAACCCCCAAAACATCTGCTTTAGAGGGTGTTTCATAATGTGTTGGACACGGTTCTGTCTCAAATGTTCACAATATCTTCATCTCTCAACATCTGAAGTGTATCTCGGTAAGCAATATGCATCTGCTATTTAAACGTTTGAAAAAATTGAAAAAGATAATTGACGTGGTATATTCTGAATCAAAGAAGAAAGAGAAAAGTACTTACCAAAAACATGCAATTCCGAAAGACACCAATTGAAATGTCAGGGTCATCAATTGATAAGCTACGGGTCACCAATTCATGAGAAGGAGGTTGATCAGTACCCTTACATGTTTTAACTCTAATTCTCTTACTACGTTTAACGAAATTATCTCATCGGCAGAAGGCGATTGGAAATGTCTGTGTGTGAATAAAAAACTAAACAATAATAGACAAAAATCAACAATACATATCTATTTCTAACTGGTAGATAAACAAAAAAATTGTATGCACGTGAGTTAAAAAAAGGAGAATTTTCGTCAACAGTATCTCACGCATTGCTTTTAAACTAGTCGTAATCATGATGTTTCACTTCTCAAAATCGCTTAAATAGTGGCGGTTACAGAAACTCTAATTCTCATTCTGTTTCATACTATTCCTTTCTTCCTTTTCTTTTTCAATGGAACGTGTGTAGGTTCTGCATCGCAACAGGAATTTACAATAGTTAATTTAAGCAATTGAGAACAATTTTAAATTCGGGTTTGCATTGAAGCAACGCTTGTAAATCCTGTTTCCTACTTCTATCTAATAATGTCATGTTAAGTAAATACCTTTAATAGAAATTTTAAGCTGTCTTAATCAAATCGTTGTTATATCAAGGAATATAATTTTAAGGGATTGACTTGACATTTTTTTTGAAAAATTTACTTCGTATGTTTTTGAGTGCTCTAGCTATAATTACTATCTATTTTATCACACACTTTTTCCATAAAACGCATTATTCAATATAAAAGTGTCTTAAATATATGTTATGTAGTATTAATATTTAAAATAAAATATTACAATAACCATCCAATTTTCATCTTGTTTTCATTCAGTCAATAATAAATACATTTATTTGTCAGTGCAAAACTCTGATATCAACTAAAAATATGTATATAATATTATCATCTAACTATAAATAACTCAAATAAATTGTGTAATACCTGGTTTCAAAAATATCCATGCCAATCAGACCTCTAATTCATAATTGGAGGGATTTATTAAACCAATTTGGCCAGTTTGGCGAAACAACAGAAAAAAATTACATTACCCCTAGATCGCGAGAGCTAAACAAACACAGTTTGGCTACACTATATAGTTATACCACTTTTAGCGATAATTATATACTGTAGTCAACATACTGAAATTACATTCAAATACTTGCAATCAAAATTAGAAATATGTATTTCCGTAAATGAATTCCTGTAAGGTACAAATACGTTTGTGGTCTGCAGAATTTCCGATTAAGCCTGTCTAAGCCTAGGAATTTCATATTAGTAACCATTTTTGAACTGTATAATTTTGTCGCATTTAAATCTGTCTCATTTGCTGTGGATTTATAAACATATGCATGTGAAATCGTTATGATCATCTTGGAAAAAGTTTTAAAAGGTTTATTTTGATGATTCATTTCAGAGCAGCTCGGTTACTTATTGAGTCGTAGCTCAAATGGAATACCTATTACAGTTTAAGTACCGTTGTTCGTAACAAATTATTCCTTTTAACAATATTAAACTGGAAGAATTTTATTATTAGATCCTAAATTATAGTTCAAAATTAAAAAAAAATGTTATTCATTGAAAAATTCTAATAAACTGGGTATGTTTTATATTAATCTCAATTATCAATTTAAACCGTAATTGATGAAGTTTATTTCAAATATTAACATAAGTCTTAGAATCAACCAGGTCAACTCATAGCTGTATTAAGACTTCAAAGACCAGCTAAGTAACGCACTTTGCAATAGTAGAGAAATTAATGTAACATAATTGCAATAAAAGTTCTTGTTATTGATGTTCGAGAAGATAAATGTTAACAAAGAGAACCTTTCACGACAAAGGGTTTCGGGAACGAGATGGCGAAAAGTCTCTCTTTGATGTGGAGAATCGAAATGTCTCAACGGAATAAGGAAATAAGGTTATCTTTTATGCAAATTGAGAAGAATCTTTGGGATCCGCCCTTTGCAACTAAAAAGAATCTAATGATGAGGAGGCGGAAAAGAGGTATCGAAACTCTATGATAGTTAGGAGTGCCATTCATTCATTATCTCTCATCATTTGAAATAGTTTACAAAAGTAATTTAAATAATTGTCTTTGGCATTAGCAATTAATTTTAGAAATACGAATTCAACGAAATGAAGAAGTTGAATTTGTTTGAAATGCAAATTGGTGCTAGTTTAGATTTGCTCTTACGGCATATAAATATATACGCCTGACTCAGAAAACTTTTAATGTAATCGAATTTTTTATGTGTTTCAAATTAATTTGTTTGGGAATGTTTAATGAGTGTTTTTGAAGAAAAATCTAAAATGGAAATCGCTTAGCTCTTATTTTACGATGGAATTTTACATAAAATCGTTCAAATAGGTAAGCTTGTAGATGCTAGTACTTTGTTTAAACAACTTTTATGTTTATTCTGAAATGTACATGTTATTGAACTAGTGTCAATGATGATTTTCTTAGTTTATTTCTTTCAATTATGTCCATAATATTAAAAATATTTAGCATTCAATCTCCAAATATTGACACAAAACGCCATAAATTAAGAGATTTTTTTTTATTTTTCAGAAAGGTATCACATATTCTTGAGAAACATTGTCAAAGGAATTTTTTAACTTCTATTTTTATTCACATGCGTTTAATTTTAAGCGAAAAAAGAAATACCTCATTATTTCTGCACTCAATTTTTGTAGATATAATTGAACCTTCTCAGAACGCCTGTTTAATTTTTAAGTAGAGTTCTGAATCATAGATATGTAATTAATTTTGTATATACAGGACGAGAAATTATAATTATGTTTAAATGGAATGTAAATATGATAATAATATTAATTTTGGCAAAAACATGTGTTAAAATTTATTATTTATTTGTGTAAAAAATTATTTTCGTAAATAGTAACAATGAAATTTTGGAAAAAAACCCAGGAATTTCATGAAACATTTATCGACTATTATAACTATAAAATTACATTAGTTGTTTTAAGATATTAATCCGAAAATTTAATCACTTTGCGCATTTGATTAAATATTTCTTTTAAAAACATCCCTTTGATGATTTTACAAAAAAATAATAATCCATGTTTGTTTTATGAAATATCTTAATCGCTTTACTTTATAATAATTTTAAGAAAATCATTTTCTTTCATCTAGTGTTTATAGATTACAACTGTTCTGTTACATTTTAAAAATGATTGCTAAACAACTAGCTTCTTTCAATTCTTAATATAATTTATATGATATAAACTTCTTATATTTATTCAAAGCTTCTAACAAAACTACACTAGTTCTATTATAAACCTATGGACATTTCCTTTCTTAAATAAATAATATTAAATAATTATTAAGAACATGTTTACTGTGTTGTACTATCTAATGAATAAAATTATTAGTAAAATTAATACATTCCAATACAATGTAAGAATTAATTTTAACTTAATTAATAAGTAAAAATTTAAAACTTAAAATAAGTTGAATATTTAATGAGAAATAACTTTCATAATGATGTTAATCATTATTTGAAGTATAAGCGTTTAAAAATGAAGTATTTTATTATTTTCTAGTAAGGGTCTGATGTTCAAGCCACAGAAGAATGTTTTCAACTTAATTTACAACAGCCTTACCACTTACACTTCCTTCTTGTGTTACTTCCTTTTCTTGACGCTAACTAATGAACATTATCTTAACAGTAATTACCATTTGAGACTGTAAAGTGTATTTGGACATTTCAAGTGTATTTCTCTCGTTGAGAAAATACAACAGAAACAAAATGACAGGGAAACTCGAAACACAAACCGCCAACATTTTACAATCGTTGTTATTACACACAATCTTGAGCACTAAGCCGTCTTCGAAATCTCAGGAAAGTGGTGCTTTGTTAAAATGACACAGATCACACTGATGAGGATTCATGCAATTGTGATAACACAATTACAGTAATTGCTTCCATGGCTACGATACGTCGGTAATTAGAGCTCTCCCGAGTCGTATCGAACTGCAATAAACAGCTACTCAGTTGCTTAGCAACGTTAGTGGCTTCTTTTACGCTTGGGTTAAACTGATTTACTTTGAAATTTAAACAAATGCTTATATTGTGTAAATGGTAATTTATGAATGTCGTTTCGGTTATGAATAAAATATTTTTTGCTTTAAATTTGTGGTGCAATATACAAAGGACAAACTTTATATATTTGAATTTAGAAAATAGTTCTGTTTTATTTACTAGCTTATTGGCGATATCATTGTATTAAAACTGACATTTTTTTTCGTAGAGGTTTTAAATTTGCCAGACGATAATTTCTAAAAATACGTATGATAAATCTTATGAATTAATTTTGATGGATATAATTAAAGTAAATTTACTGTTAGTATTTTCTTTTCTAAATAACTATTCATATTCTCTACATTAAATCAGTAAATTTCTCCCTCATCTTTCGGACTTTCAATAGACTTTCCATTATTCGCTGTATTTTGTCTTCAGAAGAATTTTTTGGTGTAATATGTTAAAGGAAATAAGAATAAAAGTTCATTTTAACGTAATGGAAAATTAGTATTATTCTTCTAATTTATATGTAGTTTGATCAAAAAGTACATATTTCTGACAACAGATTGTGTTGCTAATCGCATGATGGGGTTTCTGTAGTGTCCTTCCATTTGTTAAATCGCAACAAAATAAATATGACTCTAATTTGTAGGTTAGTTTTGATTTGGAACCTAATTCCTACCCAAAGTGAATC
This sequence comes from Nephila pilipes, assembly GCA_019974015.1. Classification (NCBI taxonomy): domain Eukaryota; kingdom Metazoa; phylum Arthropoda; class Arachnida; order Araneae; family Nephilidae; genus Nephila; species Nephila pilipes. Next base: position 129,525 of record BMAW01027401.1, on the reverse strand, counting down.
TGCTCCAAAAAAACCAAAATGGTTTCATTGAATGGAAAAGTAATTGCGAAGATTTTTTTGTAATATAAAGAGCATTATATTCATGGAGTTCTGAGAAAAAGAAAAACGATCATAGAACAGCATACCTCATTCTCATTTTCCCCGTTCCTAACCCTTTATTATATTTTAAAACGTAGGTACTTTTTGAAACATCCTCGTATATTGTCTCCTATATTTCTTCTCATCCTCTCATTATGAATTTCAAAATGTACTTTTAATAATCCAACTAGGAAAACAAAATAAATCAAAGAAGAAACTTAAGAGAAAATAACTTAAATTGTAGATAGAAAGTGAGAGAGAGAGAATAACTAGATTTCAAATACATCCAGGAAACAGTTTAAAAATCTTTCCTCGATTGCAAACAACGCAACAGTTAAATACAAATAAAATTGAAATGTATGAGGTAGTTTCAAATTTCTATCAGAACAGTTTTCTAGCTGCCGAAGCCAATTTATCTCTTCATAAATTCCACTTCCGCAGGGGGATTTCTCATACAAATCGGAGCACAGTTGGTGTTGTCAGTCAATAAAGAAGTTGAAAGAGATATTGCATTCTATTTTACTTTTCTGGCTCTATTTATTATTTGATGTCTGGCAGCAATTTATAGTAGGATGTTTAATTTCGATTTATGAGTATAAAGTTTCAGATCAGCCAGTTGCAACTTTCTTTCTTTTCTTACACATATGTCTTTAAAAGATAGATTTTATATGATTTATTTCATTCGTACAGAAATATTTCAATTTGAAGGATGGATTTGGATTCAAAGTGAATTTAAATTGCCATTTCGATTTCCTCGAAAATTTATATACAACTTTATTGTTTTGGTATATATTATCAGACTTGAAATGAATATAATAAATTATACTTTATTTATATACCTATTCATCTATTTGGATACAACATTCGTGTTAAATTTTCTTTCAAAATTCAGTAAGAAATGTTTTTGTTAACAAAATAAATGAAAATCTGCTTTATGAGTATTTGCCTAAAATGCTATTATATTAAATTTTTATAAGAAAGTGTAGCACATTCAAATACATAGTATCATATACAAATTTTAATGTTATTTTGTCCGTTATGCAAATCCACATCTTTATTGGTATCACACTTAATTTTTTTTGAAAGCTCACTGATATTTTTAAGGTACTGCTAACATATTTTCACCAAAAGAAATTTTCGAGTTTATTTTTGATAGTGCTTTTTAAAATCTTCTTTTTCCTCTTTTTCCACCTCCAACAGGTGGAAGCAGTATCGATTTATTTAAAAACTTTCCTTTTGAGAATTTATTTTTTTCAAATTAATTTTACATTTTTAATAACTTCCTTGCATTGTTTTTTAAAATAATGTTGAAGAATATTTGTGCATGTTTTGATGAACCGCTCTCAAAGGAAATATCTAAAAATTATGATTCTTGTAAAATTTGAGATTTTAATTAATTAGTCAAATTTTGGCAAACTTTAAGAAAATAGCGTTGAAAAGAGTCCTTTTACGATTTTTTTAAATCATTTTATACCGAAGTTTTTGATAAAAAAAAAAAAACACTGTATTCAAATGGCATATGGAACAAATATTTATCCCTCTTTTAAAAAGAATGTAACGTTTGTAATAATCTATTAGCTCTAATAGTCACTTCCATGAGCGCGAGAGAGCAGCTTACTTAAAATTACTCAAAATATTATTTAAAATTATTGTAACTCATTAAAAGTGGCATGCTTCGAGGTGGATTGTTACATTTTTAAATTCATCCATGCAAAAATCAGATACACGAGCAAGTATTTCTATAATCAAGACTCCTAACTTTGTAGTACATTATGCAACGTTATTAAAATTTTAAACTAACAATAAAATAATTTTTTCTCCACTTAATGACCGTTATTTTATTATTAAATAACTAAATTTTGTTTGGTTTTTTCCTGTAACTACTTTATACATAGAGACACAGAGGTTTAAAATAGTATCATGGTTTTAAATATAAATCAGTGATAATTTTTAATAGCAATTTGCGTTTTGTTCAAAATTATGAAGTCTGTTGTCAATAGCTCTCGTATTGATTCCAAGTGCGACATTATTAAACATTCCTTCTATCAAGCATTTTTCAATATGTTGCCAATAATTGCTGCCATGTTATGAAAAAGTATAAGATATTTAATAAATGTTCTCTAAGAAGAAAAGTTAAGAACAAGACGATTGTTGAAACTAAAGAAGTACATTTATTTTTGAAAGAATTGAAAGAGTTCATTACCGAATAGAATGATTGATTGCTTATTAACGTCGCATTTACAAGCAATACAAGAGATATTGCAATGGTTATTGAAATTTGCAGCCTCAGTCTACTGACAGGGTCCATACATACAAAAGGCTTAAACAAATCGTCTGTTCTAACTTTCAAGCTATTGTAATAAGTAGACTTTGAGACTGAACTTTCTTACTGATCTGTTGCACTTTATCTGTCAAATCAACAACACATTGTGGTTGTGGATGATGCTTTGTTGCTAATATTTCAGGTGATAGCATGCAAATTATGACAATTGGTTCTATTAACAAACTTTTTTACTCATATTTGAAGCAATCAGAGATGAAAAGAAACTTTACAATTATATAATGATGTCTAAATTACTTAAAACAGTGACAATTTAGACAGCTTTATTTTACCCTTTACACCAAAGTAGACAATTGTAACTTATTTTGACTGATTTTTTTCTGTATGCTTTAATGTTCAAAAAGTACGAAAACTAAAAACTAGAGTTGATGTCAGAGAAAAGATAAATATTTTGAATCTCACTAGAAATGTATGAGACTAATAAGACTAATGTTATTTCCTTCTCTTTTTTACAAATTTAACTATAATAATGTAAACTCTGGACTACTCGACAGAAAATGACGACGACATCTCTATGTGGCAGCAGTGAAATTTTCATTTGACATCTATTTTATACAAAATGAAAACTTATCTCTTAATTTGTGTCAAATACGTTTCTTCGACTTCATTTAATAGATGACATCACTTACCAACGGCATCTATCGTCTGAAACAGATACTTTTTGAACCTCTAACATAAATGCAACACTAGAAAACAATTCAAGAACTTAATAGCTCATGCTGTACTCTACTGAAATCTCCAGCAAGAAAAGAAATACATTGTATGGTGAGTATTTATTTTAAAAATATTGGCTCCATGATACAATGAAGGAGAAATTTGAGAGCAACACTTATGTATTTCTGGTTATTGATTGACCGTCAGAGAATATGGAGCTTGTTCGTTAATGAATAGCCCTTACTTTTCTGGAAGTATCTTGACAGTGTTTCCCCTTTAATTAGTCATACATGTCTTCTTTTTTTAAAATTTTGTATTGTGTGAGCATTTTACAGATAAATCTATATCTTACAAACTTGATTGATTCTTGTATTTCGAATAGTTCGGAACGAACTTTATAGAACATGTTTATGATAAATATCTTTATTAAACGCAAACATTGAGATTAAATCGGTTTTTAAGTTCAAAAAGAAGGGAACAATGTCGCTTACATTTTTTTTAAAAAAAATCATTAATAATTCATTTATACCATTTTCATTTTTTACATCTAGTACCTTTTATATATTATTCAAATTTTTGTTGCTTTACTAAGAACTTTTGTTTCATACATGATTTACCATTTATTTTTCTCGTTTTGAAAATAATTAAAGTTTTTAGAGATTCATTTTTCAAATATGATTTCTGAAGATGGACTCGAATAATACATTTCTCTATAAATATTTTAATTTTAATTTTTTTATAAATTAAGTTTTAAATATATTTAAATCTGATCACTTTTAATTACCCTAGAAAATTAATTATAATTGCGAACTTTTTCTTTAGGAACATAGAGACTTTTACTTTAAGTCATTTTCTTTTTATTTACAATATTAAATTTTTGGATAGAAATGATAGTAATGAACCAAGTTTCTTAATTATATAAAAATTAACAATCAAATACTATCCAATAAGATTCTCTGAAATTTCCCCCTGTAATTTTGAGTAAAACTTATCAGCAACAAAATTGGACAAAAAATAACCTTTTAAAAAGAAATACAACTCTACATATTTCGAATAAAAATACCATCTTCTCGGTATCTTACCTCATTTTTCTTCATATTCATTATTTCCTTTCCTTATTATATTCTTTCAAATTATCTTCAACCCGTGTCTCAGCACTTTTTAAGGTAATATTAGCTGGGGAATTTTTTTTCTTTAAAGAAGGAAAAACGACCGCCCGAGATGTCGACTTGGGGTTTTGGAAGTTGTAATTACAGACGAGGGCAGTACGAGACAGCAGTTGCCGTTTTATTAAAACAACAATCTTCAGAAAAAGTCATTAGAGAATCCTAGTAATTACGTCTAGAGACTTTAAGTAGTATTGTATCTCAACTCCCTGAATTTTAACTTTTTTCCTGTGTATTAATCTCAAGAAAGAAAAGAAAAAAAAAGCCCTACCTCTCTTTTAGTAATGGAAGAAGAGGAAATTAATGTAAAATATGAGCAAAAGCTCTTTGAATATAAACGAATAATGATATTAGGAAAATGAATACGATATAAGCCTTAAGGAATGGGAGTTAATTCAGACAAAGAAAAATCTCAAAACGCTGTTAGGAAATCGATTCATTTGATGTAATAAAATATTATTTTTATTTGTTGAAGGAGAATAATGAAAAGGGTAAGTACGACAGTGTTCGAATAATTCAAAGTAAGAAACATTTTATGTTGAAAATTCGCATGTGTTCAAAACTCGCCTAGACTAATTTAAATATAACAACTAACTATACTTAAGTCTCATACTTAATTTAACTGTGGTCTAGTAAACTCAATTACAGTTGTTTGATAGAGTAATTTTGTTTGGTTATATTACTTAAGAAAATTAACTATGAAGTTTTCTTTTGCGTTATTCCTTAACAAAATACTCTCATTTCATCGGAAAGATGTTTTGAGTAACCAAAAGTGTAATTAAATTAGTATAATAAATAGTTAACCTTTTTGTCCTTAGATAGTAAAATATAAACTTGCACTAATAATTATGCAGAATTATGGGATGCAGAGAAACGTCTTCAACTATTTCTGCGTTTATGATTTTCATAATAAATAAATAATTTTCATAATTAAATAAAGTATATTTTTTTTGGTATTTGTATTTAGGAACGATACATCAAACGGCAAAAAAAGTTTTGTAATTTATTGTCAATTATTTTTGCATATTTTTCATTTACTATATAAAAATAAATTTACAGAAATTTTACTGATTTTCATACAAATCATTTGTATAAAATATATTTAGTTCCTCCCATCTCCTTAAGATATCTTCATTGAAATTGAAAAAAAACCCAGCTAAATAACTGCAATAAATTCAGATAAATTCTGTTGGTCAAATGATTAATTCTATTGCTAAGAAATTTGGCACATTTTTAAAGAGATGGAAGTCAAAGTAAGAAGACATTTTTTTGCAGATCACAATTTAAAGATAATAAAGATTTTATCAGTGTTCTAAGATTTGAGTAAAGGTTTTAAAATTTTAATAATATTTGAAATTTATGTAGATATGGAAATATTAAGTTCCAAGTAAGAGAAAAAGCAAACAATTAATTATCTTTTGTGAGAGAGATTTTTATTAATTTATCAAAAGAATTTAAAACTGCAGAATGATTTATGCGTAACATTACAGAAAATTGTTGCACATTTTATTTGATTATTTATTGTAAAATATGCTTCCTAATTAAAAATAAACGTAAGGAATGAACAAATGTTCTTATTGTAAATGAATCAAATGGCATAAGAAAACTTTTTACTTATACTATGGTTAAAAGGCACTTGAAATCTTTTTACATTCTCTTCATTTTAATTTCGCTTAAAATGTTAGATTCGTGTATAAAATAAATAGTGACTGAAACAAGTCTTTAATAACTTATGATTGCCAACTCTTACCCCATTGCCAATAATGTTTCAAACTTTTTACGTTAGAATATCATTGATTGAGTAATCCTGGGCAAGCAAATTAAAATAAAATGAGAAATCTGATCACTAACTGGAATATTTGCTTTATAAAAACTGCTCAAAAAGGTCAATGAATCATTTTATTTTTAAAAACAGCTTATGTACCACTTACAAGAATTTCCCGAATCACACCAGACTAAGACTTAAGAAGAGAGCTTTACTTAACGTTGTTACTGAATAAATTAAAATAGATTTGTATATTTTAATTCGGATGTAAACATTTCATTCGTCATACAAGTAAACTCTAGATCATTTGCGGTATACGCCTGTTGGTTAAGATTATATATTTAGTTTATGAACAGCTTGAGAAATAGATATTTAGAATTCTTTATATATTTACTTTTTTCATTATCTATGCTAAATTAAATATGTTCTTTCAAAAATATTGAAACACTTTATTTTTTTTTAAATTTAATTCTTCTACTAGAACACTAAGCAATACTTGTTAGTTTCTCACTATGAATTCCATAAATAAAGTTTATAAAAAGTTACTCTTGATTACGTATATGTGCATAATAACTTCATAAATTTAGTTTTATTCCAATACCAGATATTAGTATTTTATTATGCTAGATGTATTCGTTTCATTTATTATATTCACTTTTTATAAATGCATTTTTAATGTATTCAGGTTCTTTTTATCCTTGTATAATATTTAAGAAATCTATTGAAGTGTACGAACATTAAAGATATTTTTTAAACAGTTTATATTGCATAAGAGTGGGAACAAAACTATTAAAAGCCTGTTTTTTGTTTTTGAAATTACATATTGGACACAGAAAAATATTAAGGAATAATTCTATACCGAAATATTTTAATACGTCTCTAAATACATTAAATATGAACGAACTCCTTCCTCCTTTTCCCTCAGATTTCAAATGAAAACAGTTATTCCTCTTACTGTAAGAGAAAACAAAAATGAGAGACAGACAATGAAAAATAAGACATACTGTATGAAAAAATAAATTTATGTTCTACTATTTTTAATCGTCAGTGCCTGAGTATAAAATAAAATTATTGGGACAATAATTTTGTGTAGGAAATAATTTGTTTTCTCTTAATAGAACGAAATTTTAAAAATAAACAAATTAGATACTATTAAAAATATTGTCCTAATTCTAGACTCTTATGGTATTAGTTAGCTATTTGTATAAATAAATTATATTTATTCTCAATTGACATCAATACAGAAATATTTGTGGAATATTTTAAGAAACAACATTACTGAATAATAATATTAAAATTACTGTTCATTATTAATGTGAATTTCCTTAAGAATGTACCTGTATAATTTATATAAAATTGTTCACAAAAGTGAAAAAGTGAATAAGGGTTTTAATGCTATAAATACAATTAAGAAATTTGAATTTTTTTTCTAATTTTCTCTTGTTTTAACTGATGTTAAACCATAAGTATTACAAATACTCTTCAAAAATACAATAATGCTATAATATAATGCTGACATTTGCTTAAAATATTCCAAGATACATTCCAGTAAAGGTCACTAGGTATGAATTAAATCGAAATGATATAGTGAATCATGGCAAAAATTTAATGAAATAAATTATTCCTTTAGTTAATTACAACCAGGTTTGTGCGAAACAAAGGCACGTATAGATAATCTAAAAGATACGAAATCTTCTAGGATTCATCGGTTCCGTAAAGTAGAGGCTTCACATTGAACGAACATATATATAAATATATATATATATATATATATATTTAAAACCCCAATACAGTAAATGAATCTATTTGTCTTTTAATCAGATGATTGAATGGGAAAATTATTAAAATTGGTTCCATTTAAATGATCTTGTAGCCATGAGAGTAATCATGTAAGTTCCAAAGTTTACTCACTTTGCTCTTATCGGACAAATAAAATACTCTTGATTTTTGAATTAAACATATCCGTTGTCTTATTTCAAGCAGAAAAGAAATGAAAATAGCAGTTTAATAGATTCTTTTGTTTCTATGAGGTAATGAAAGAACACATTTGGTTAATATTTTGTTTTAAAGTGGATTAATACTTGTTTTTAGTTATTTTTTTTAAGGGAAAGCGAATGATTTAATTGTTTTGAATTTAGCAATTACTATAGTCGATGTGGATTAGTACTCTTATACTTGATTATTTATGATTGTTACAGCGGCTTTTGTTAACACAACTAAATAAGGAAATTATTACTCGAATTATAATTCTATGAGCTATTATTTGTTCATATATTCTTATAATCAGTTTTATTTTAATAAATTCATTGGTATATCAATGAATAGAGTTTTGCTCCTGTAATTATGGTGAATCTAAAATTTTGTAAAATTAGAATATTTTTTTAATGTTTATAATTTAGTGGGATATCAAAATAACAAAAAATGCAAAATTAACACTGAAACGCAGTTATGGAGTTAAATTTTCAAAAATTAGGGATTTTAAATTATAGATCAGTTTAAATGTTTTATAAGATAATTTTCCGAGTGCTACATGACTCTTATAGTTTTCGTTGCAAAGTAATACAACATAAAAACATAAATCCTTTTTCGCAATCAAAATGCGAACCATTTTCCTTTAGTTTATTTTCAACAGGCATTAGCTCATTTTAGAGGTTATTACAAATTTAATAAAATTGCATATATTTTTTATCATAGGATTTTTTCAATAATAAAATGAGTGATTTATAGGTCAAAACAACGAATCAAAATGAGGATAATCTTTCTTCTTTGTAAGCAAATTACCAATAAAATATCCCAAGACGTTATACAAACTTATTTCTAGATAATACATGCATTAAACGTCATATATGTTCAGGAAATTTATAATAAAAACGAATTATTAAGTCAGTTAATTAAATAAAGTTAACCTAAATAATACCATATCACTAGATACATGATCTTTAAAGACTTTATAAGTTTAATGAGATTCTTTCATGTATTTGAATTCAACTGTTAAAACGAAAATACTGAAATATCATCTTCATGATTTCATCACATTACAGTGAAACATTCTATCTATCTAGCTAAATGCCAAGATATGAGCTAACCATTCGTGGAAATCCTTTCAGTTTGTTAAACTACCATTTAACTCCAATAGAAAGACATGGAGCGTTCTCTATCGGAAACCGTTTAGGTAATTTATGGTTCCTTTCCAATCGGGAACCAAACCATGTGAATCAAGATGTTCACTCACTAATTCCTGACACGTTTCTCTCCTTTTCTGAATTTGTTCGAGTTCACTAAATACTTGATTTACTGTTGTGGTAGGGTAACTATGTATCAGGAAAGCTGGTTATTATAGATTAATTTACAGTTTAATGCGCATTAGGTGCTAGGGAACATTCTAGAAATTTATTTGAAATAGGCTAACTAAATATACAACTGTATAGATACAAATGATGCACAATATTATTATGAATATGAATAGTTACATTTGACCAATTAAAATGTGTGTGTGTACAAATGATATATTCTATTCTACCTTTAATACAAAATTTGTTACATCCTTAACTGGACAGGCAACCATGTCTTCCTAATTCTGCGAAAAATAATATAATCGCTTATACTGAATGAAAGTGTATAATATATTTAAATGTTATATATGCAAAATTTGAAAATTTTGTAATTTAAATGTATGTTATTCATTAAAAATTTATTGTAGGAAGATATTAGAAATATAAATGCAGGAACACCATGTTTATGCTACATTTTCATAATTGACAAAATGAAATGAAATAGAAAGAAATAAAATACAAAAAACCAAATAAGATTTTCCTTTCTTATCCGATTACATACGTTTATAAGAATTACTTGACCAAGGGTAAGAAATTTGATTCATTTTAGAAATCAAACATTTTAGATCTAACAAAATATATCCACACAAAATCTACTTGAAAGATATATATTTAAAATATTATATAATTACCAAATTTGAGATCTCAGTTATTTGAAAGGAAGTAGAATAGCTCATTAGTTTGAAAAAGCAATTCTACCCAATAAGGCTTATGCGAAACGATAAAAATTATTACAGTTTTTACATATTAAGGCTTCAAAGGTCTCATAATGTGGTTCGAGAGATTAAAATTACTTTCAAGACAAGTGGCTAATTTTAGCATGGTCATATCTTTCCATGTGATATACGCCAATACCATAGGACTTACTGTAAAACTGTTTTAAGTCAAATAAAATAAATTCGCATTTTTTTTATCATGAAAAACAAATTGCCACCATAACATACAAATTAATTTAAAGATAATTATCTCTTTATCAAGCATGTAATTTGTGCTATATGATTTTAAATCGTTCAATTTTATAGTGGCTACCTCTGAAAAAGATCATTTTTACCATATTCCTATTATATTACTTCTTATTTAGTTATGTAATATTATTCATCTTGTGTTTAAAACGTCTGTAATTAGTTTGTTGTATTGTAAATTGTACAGAGACAAGTTGATCAGCTAAACTGAAGCAAAGAATGTTAATTTTCCAGTAATAAAATCTAAATAAATTGAAAATTTGAGTTTAGTCTGCATCAAATTGTAGAGTATCCAGATTTTTCTCCATATTTAAAGTTTAGTACTTAAGATATTTTTTTCTAAGAAAATATTTGAATGTAGTTCATGTTACAGTCAAATTTTAGATATTATTTTCTACTTTTTTCATAAAGTTGAACAAAAGCTCAAGCAAAAGTAAATGTAATAATTTTTAATTATATCACTTTATTATATTTTACTTTTGTACTTTTACAAAAATGTAAAAGAAGTAAAACGCTTGAAATAATCGGTTTCTAAAAGCTGATTTTTATATGTTATTTTGTTTGTTTCAATCTATTGAAAGCCAAAATATGGACCTCTTACTGCATTTAAAGACATATAAAATTTTTTGATAGTTCTAAACTAAGATTTAGACAGTGATCATCTGTAAGAATTATTGAGCTTTTCGTTTTATAGTTGAGGATTGCAGTTAATGTTTAGTTATATGTCAGAATGTATTTATGTCTATAATAGAAGAATTAAAACGAATAAATATCTGAAATACATAAAAACCTAGAGCACCATCATCACCAACAATGTAAGTGAAATCTTTAATCTTGTAAATTTTCTACTGACTTAAAAGCCTTTTGTTCAGTTGATACTGTGTGATAAACACAAATTTAAACAAAACAAAAATTGCAAAAATATTAGTTTAAAACGAAATTAATATTACAGTAAAAGCCATAAAATATGTAACAAGTTTTAAAATGCAATAATACTAGCACCATCATAAACATACTATTATATTATATAATTACCATTCATAAATAAATATTGTTTTCAAATTCTTGATCAATAAAATGTGTAGGAATTTACACATGAATGATCATGCAAATTATCTTAAAAAACCCTTTCAAAAATCGGGGGGGAAAAGAAAGGAGAACATTTTCAATTGGAATCACTTGAAATGATTCACGGAACAAACCATAATACGATATTAAATTAATCCTAATTTGGAGGTAATTCGTGAGTTATTGAAGTGGTTCTATACCATCTATTTCAAGATTAAAGTAATTAGCGTGGAAAAATGATTGAAACGCATCTGAAGATCATTGAAGCTGAAGGTAATTTATATATATATAAGTTTTTATTTCAATCTTTATTCATTAATATAAACGAAAAAATTTTGACATACGAAAATATGTGTCAAAAAAAATGGAGAATTTTTTTATGAATTTTATGTTTGAACATAAGGATTTCTAACTTGAATTTTTTTTGAATTATGAACTGTTTGGTCTTACGGGATATAGGGCAACAAAGGCTATTATCCTTTTATGTAACATAGTTACTTTAGTACCTAATAGTCCTGTGGTCTGTTAGAAGTTTTCTGCTGATCTATTGACTGTTTATTAAAGTCACATTAAAAGCAACATGAAGGCTATTGGCGAAGGATTTTGTTATTACGGACCGTGGTTAAATAAAAATGTCTGCACCTTAGCTGGCACCCCACACTTCAGACTTCTTCACCAATGAAAGAGTTTGGAGTCCCGCTTCATGACAAGTCTCTAGTAGAATCAAAACTTGAACAGCGTCTAGACTGAAAAACATTCGGCAGTTAAACTGTCTGAGAGTCAGCTTCGTGTACTGCGATATCAAAGTCACGCCGCACGCTGGTTATCATTTATGAAAGCCTCTACATGTGGACGAATTAACAAGTTACATGTATTCGGGTCTTATGTGACGTAAATTAAAATTTAGTTTAATAAATTAGTAACTCAAATATCATCCAAGTCACTTCATTGTGTGGTCAAAACATGAGATTCCTTATAATTGGCTTTGTTTAGCTGTAGAAGGAAGTTATTCATATTAATTCTAATAAACAGATGTGTATGCATGTGAAATAAAATTTAATTAAAAAGTCATGAGGCACAGAATGCTGAAATAAATAGTCTTTCATTTGATATTCACGAAAAAGAGAATAACTATTTTTTAGATGTTTATATCATACATATTATTTTTATTACAATTTTTCGATCTTTTTATTTATATATAAATTAATATTTTAACCGCAAAATAAGTAATTTGACTCTTGTGTTTAATAATTTCATCATTAATAGAGGGTAAAAATGCAATTTTTTGAGAAGAACACTGGAAATACATTTTTAGTTGCAAAATGTTTACTATTTTTGCTGTGTTACCCTTAGATAAAATTTGAAAATCATTAAAACCCTTTACGAATTCTTCATATTATAATAAAATAACTTTTTGAGCGTGCACATCTACACATATTCAAATAAAATTTGAACCACAAAGATAATTTTGAATGTAAAAATTCATTTCGATAAAAAGGAATGCAACCTATGCAAAAAACAATTGAAAAATATTGTGATCCTTAACCCCCCTCCTCCCCTCCAGAAAAAAAGCACTAGATGACAGAAAAATCAACCGAATTTAATAGATTTGATATTATCATTTAAGTATAATTGCTTAAAGTATTTGTATTGAACCTTTTCCGGTAATTTTTACTTTTTGCGGTCTCATAAGCATAAGTATGAGAAAATAACGAAATTTGATCCAAATTATGATCAGATATAAGATGTGGCCAATAATGGGATATATCTGGAAAGTATACATTACTGAAATTGGTTTACAGATAACTGTTAATCTCTAACTACATACTTCCCTTTCCTAAATAAATATATACCTTGCTTACGTATTTTCATTGTCCAAAGCTACGATGCAGATCCTCATATGTAATCCGCTTCACCAAGTCTGCTTTTTATGTTTTCAGTTCTTTTATAGAATTAGTACCAGTTCCCTTTAACACTTTTTTACTTCTAGAACAGGTATAAATGGCATGGAACGAGTTTGGGTAATATTTGCTGTACTCATGGTCGAGAACAGATTTCCAACTATCCGCTATAAATAATTTCACATAGAGCGCATTGCAAGATAGTCCGTTGATTATTTATGAAGCATTTGGTATAATTTATGCAAACATTTTAGTTATTTTGTAGTCCTTTTGCATTATATTTCTCAGTCTCTCTACTAATCCACGTCATGACTGCTATACTTCCTATACTGAAACATCGGTATCATTTCCCACAATTTCATTAAATCGTCCAAAATAACCTTTGTATGCACAAAAGCACGAATCTGTCACAAACTGTGAGCTACACTTTTATGAATTTGTGTATATTGATGCATAATACTATAAAAAATTAATTCTAAGACCTCATCACGATTATTCTGGCAAGTCACATCTACCCTGATCAATAAGTATAGGGGCATACACCCATATTTCTATCTATACCATCACACCAGCCCAATTGAAACTGTCACATTTAATTTTCGAAGGAAGGTTTCGAGTTCCTGACTTCAATACAGATATAAAAATCTTTAGAATAAGATGTTAAGCTAAACTTCAAATCATCAATAAAGAGAGCATGGGCTCATTAGTCTTTACTCTAATTCTTATCTTCTTTGCACAAATTAAAGCGATACTCCTTTTGTTGTGAAACACATTACCTTGGCTTTTGGAATAAAGCTTTTTTTCATTAATCCTGAGGGATACAATTTCCCATAATACAACAGCACTAGTTGAGGATACAAGCTCAGAATCTAACTGTCAAGTTAGTAGAAATCCTATTATTGTGGACAGTTATTGATGTATATCTATCTTGAATAGTAATTATTATATGTTTACGACGTTGTTCAGGCCGCTTCCGGTGAAAGAGTTACAGAAGCTCTTGATAACAGTTTGACTTTCATGGTAAAATTTTATTTCTGAAAGCAGTTCAAATGCAAATGAGTTAAAAATATTTAAATGTTTTGTGTCGTGTTGTAATGATTTAAAATTTAAAGTGTGTTTATATAGTTAATTTGTTTTTTCAAGTATTTACAACCCAAAGGGTTTGTAATTAAAATTTTAACAACATATTTTTAATTTCGTTTATAAAAACAAAATATATAAATGGAATCATCATGAAAACCACAAAATAATATTAAATTTAAATTATTTCACTTTTTTTTCTTTTATGATTTAAAAATCTACACAAATTTGATATAAAATTTTCTTCTAGTATCGTATCATGTTACTAAATGATTAATAGTATTATTTCTGCTCATATTATAATCTAAATAAAGCAATTTCCTCGAAAAAAACTAAAGTATATATATATTTTTAAAATATTAAAACTTTATTTTTTAAATAATAATTTAAAATGAAAAAAGTGTAACACAACCGATTAGAAATCCCTCGATACAAAAGTGAAAGAGGTGACATTTTATACGACAGATGAGATAAACAGAAGCTTTGAAATGAATAAAAGATTTTTTAAATTAATTTATAATGCAATTTTATTTTATGGAATACTATTGAAGCTTTTTATCAAAGTAAACCTTCAAATAAAAGCTATTTTTGATTTCAAGTCAGAATATCTTAATACACTTTATTGTTTTTTATTTTTTCTTCTCGTTATTACATTTTTTGTTTATTTTGAAATTTTTTTTCAGAACTAAATTCAATTATATTTTTATCGAGTATATTTTAGAAGAAATGTTGTTTATAAAAGTCGGTTGAATATACTATTTTCATAAATAAAATGTGAACTTTTTAGAAATCCGTAGATCGTAATCTATTCAAAATCGGATATCAAAAACTGATCCTAAAAAGGAATATAATCTGTTTCTACTAAGCATTAATTTATTCAGATAGATAATTATACGTCTTTCACATGAACTAGCTCTTTCATTCTATAACCTTAATAGTTGAATAATTGTATTTCATAAAATAAATATTATAATTCCTGGTATATTGCATTCTGTGCACAATTTAATTTTGTGGAATAAATGCATTTTAAAATAAAAAATAATTTCTTTTGTAATTTCAATGCATCTAGTTATCGATTTCGAATTCAAGAATTCTAAAAGTTCCTTAAAGAATTTCTTTATAAAATAAACAATTTATTAGAAAGAGCTGGTTTTTGAACAAATGTATATAAATACAATGATACAATAAATAAAATAATCAATTAATCAAAGTGATTGAAGAACTGGAAGAAATACACGTTTTGAAAATGAAATGTTAATATGTTGAAATTTCTTTATTTAAGGAATACTTTGTATCAAAAAGTTTTGCTATTACGATAATTTATTCTTAATGCTGTAAGACGTTAACCCTTTCGCTACCGGAGGAAGAAAAAAGAAGTGCTTCTCTGGGCCCGCGGCTTCTTACCGCGGAGTGTCACGTTGTGCCCCGACGATTTTAGATATTAAGCCTAATTCGTAAAAAAAAATTCCTTTAAAATCGGCTATTTATTAAAATATTTTGGTATTTACATATATTATTTAAAATGCATTAAACTTAATATATACAAAAGAAAAAAAGATTTAATCGAAAATTGAATGTTTTATACATAAAATTACATAAAAAAATCATACTTTTAAGAAAATAGAAAATATATTTACATATGTTACATAAATTTCATGGTGTAATGATGTTCCATTATATGGAATATATAGATATAAAAGACAAATCTCATTTTGCTGTTTGGTATATTTATAAAAATAATTCAATACATAGTGCAACGTCACATGCCTTACACACATATTTTTTGACGCTTCACGCAAGATTTTGAGCAAAGGGCACATTTTAGTTCCCCCCCCCCTTTTTTTTACCTTAATGTCTATGCACAGATTTGGATTATTTTCGCTAACATTAGTGTCAGATTCATTTATTATTTCGAAAATCTCAGTATCAGATAAGTACTTTCTTTTCGTCATGACTGTCGCTACAAATAAAAACCGACCGAATGAAACGAACAGCTGAGAACATCTGTTATCAAATGCCCTAACCCCCATAAGGGGCCATAAATTCTCCTCCGAACTTCTAAGAAGCAAGCTAGAAAGAAAAAAGCAAACCTAAAACAAGTGCACCCTTTAAATCATGTCATTACATTTAAAGAGCCGCGTCGCAACATGTGCTTTTAACAATTATTCCCCTCCTGGTAGCCAGAAGTGAAATCTAAGCCCATATCACTAAGGTCAACACTCTAAATTACTTATCGATATAGATTTCGCTGTATTGTAACGCCACATAGTAACATTAAAAGAATCAAATAAAACGCTCTCATCCAGCGTATTTCTATTGATACTTTGGGCCGTAGAAGACACTCACGGAGCTTATTGCCTGTTATACGCTGGGCACAGGAAAGCCAACACGAGCGTATTGCCTGTGATACGCTGGGAGCGAACGGGTTAAAAGAAAGGCACTTTAGAAAAGATGAAATAAATTGTATTCGAACAACAATAATAATATTTTATGCGCTCATGTAATAGATAATATCATTTATCAAAAATTGCTATATTACATTTTTAATACAATGAACTTAACCATCTTATCTCATATATAAAATAAAAATAGATTATTGTGCTTATGATTAACATGATTGTGATGTATGGGTATGAAGCTATAGGTAATAAAATAGAGTAATTTAGCTCTCTTGTCTTAAAAGTGAAGATACAACTAGAAAGGCAGCTTATATATGCAACATTTTATTTATGAGATTGAATCACTTCATATTATACTTTGATTTCAAAAAAGTGCACTAATATAACATAAAAACAATTTGTAGCGAAGATAAAATGTATTGTAATTAGCATTTAAACGAAGAATTTGCATTAAAATGCAATTGTCAAAAAAATATTTGCTGCTTTAAAAGGTTGACTAAAAACGTTTAAAATGTAATTTTTATAATACAAAATTTGGTAACTAAGCGTGTTTGCTTAATGATTTTAATCTGATTCATATACTTATTGGGCTACAATATTGTAAATAAATCTGACTTTGCATTGATAGTAAGACATTCTTCATTCTTTTAAAACTTATTTTAAAACTTTAATAATTATAATTCAATTATCTGCGTAAGGTGCTCTAGAGCTTGAGTGTTTTACTTGCAGTAAGAATATGAAAAAGTTGACACATTTAATCTGATTGAAAGTCATTACTTACAAATATGCATTAGTTAATTTATGTATCATGTTTTCTGTGTGTTTTTCTACTACAATCATGTGTAATATTATTATTTTTAGACTTTTTAATTTTGTTACAAATAAAAATTGCAGCTAATTTTTGGAAAAAATAAATAATTAAAAGTATAAAAGGGCGAAAAGCAAAGAAAATGTTAATAAAGAGATTATTTCATTATTATGATAGGTGTAATAGCATAAAAATTTGTTTAAGTATCAGAGAAGAGGTACCAATAACTTTAAATATTCGTTCGTAGATAAGTAGTCTGCCAGAAGACCACCATAACAACAAAACCAAAATGCATTTATTAACTTTTGGCTCACTGAGTTATGAAACTGAATGGTTATCATAGTCTAACTCATAAACGTTGAACATAAAATTCAGAGTCATATCTCAAAACTACCCTTCTTTAATATTACGCCTTGTCTTTATACATTTATTAATATTATTTTTCTTTTATTTTTCCGCTGTACGGTCTCTATACTACACTAAATAAAAAAAAAGAAAGAAGTTACAAGAAAAATATTGAAAAGGAGGTATAAAAAAGATCAAGCCAGATTGCACGCCCATTACCACTTTATCGTCCAATCGCAGGCCTCAAACGATAATGGGAGAACCGCGATAATGGTTACAGTTAGTGCTGTGCGTGTCCCTATCGTAATGGTAATCGATTTGAGGTCCCATGTTTTCATCGATAAATGCCGTATACTATGGCAGTTTATCCTCAAATGTACCCAGCCCGACTAATGAACCTAAAGGGATAAATTTTAAATGTTTTACTGCAGATGGCATCCGGTTGGAATCGTTCGGTTTTTAGAGAAAGAGAGAGATAGTTAATTAATTGGTTTGGCGATGTATCCGTTTGAAATATTTTTATCCTTTTTGAAGAAGATAAAATGCTTGACATAAATCATTGATAATTCAGAAGTTTTAATCTTAATGTAATTAAAACTTTTGAACGTAGATAATTTATTTTGACATTTATTGCTCGATTTATCTTTAAAAGTGTGTGTATATATATATATATATATATATATATATATATATATTGCAGAATTTTTCAAGTACACAACTGAATTAGGAAATATGTTTTTAGCTTATTTGTAATGATTGGGCTGAATTATCTGAAATATTGAGTGAAATGCGTAATTGTATTCAGAAATTGTAACAGACAAAATTAACAGACAATCAGTAAAATATTTAAAGCTCTGAATTTGTGTAAAAACATAATCCATGATCTTATAAAACCTTTTATTTTATGGAAGAAATACAAGATGTGCTAAATTTTTGGCACCTTAAATTTTTTTTTCAGGATTTGTATGACACTAATGAAACAATTCTACAAAATTTTAATTTCTTGTTTTTCTGATTTGTTGCCTTGAATGCAGTTACAGAAAAACGTTTCGTTATAAAAATAAAACAATCATATATATTTTACATTTACTTTAACTTTTCAAAACAAGACATCTGAGAATTGTCTAATATAAAGCCAAAATTATAACATTAGCTTCTTAAAAAATTAAAATGGTTCGGAAAAAACATATTGTTTAGAAATTTTGGCAACAGCTGACTGCTTGGAAATTTGGCGTCATCTAGACCGGAAGTTAAGGTCAGAAAAGGGAAGAAAGGAGTACATGACAGTATAGAGAAAATTACAGTTCACTAAAAAGGAGGTCACTAGAATTTGGTAACTTGCCATATTTTGAAGGTATTCTTTTTTAATTTTCAATAAAGACCATCAAGTTTAAAATTGATGGTATGTTAAGCTATTTATCTTTTATTTTCAGAAGTAAATTACCTGAGTTTTTTTTCTATTGACAGATTCAATATCACATTAAAAATGTCTTTTTAACTTTCTACTTTACTTATTTGCCTTCCTTTTGAAGTAGGTTGATTTACCTGATCTTTTTCTAATGAACTGTATAAAAAATATCTGAATTTATATAAATTATCTTATTTTATTTTCACTTTTCTTTAAATTTGTTGCCCTTCAGAATAATGTTGATTCATATTAAGTTATTTTTAATTGCTATATTTTAAGAAATTATTTAAAATAAAGTCAATATGTGTAGTATTTTAGTATAAAACAATATATTCTTTGACGCATTTCAAATTAGTGTAAAGTGTTGTAGTACGAAGAAAATGTGAAGGCTTATTGTTTTATTTCGAATTGAAATCAATATTTCTAGTTTTTGATTCAAATGACAGTAAGGAAAATTATATTTAGTCTTCTGAATTCCGCAAGCTTTCAAACTCCCATTCATCTTATTTGAAGTTTATAATTTGGTAATAAATAATAAATGAATTTTTAATTCTTTTATTTTCTTACTTATATTATTTCAACAATTATATCTAAATTCTGATATTATTTTAAATTAGAATGGGCCGTGTTTTTTTAGTCACTCTATAATTTTAATTAATATCTAATAGAGTTTAATAAATGAGATTTTATTATTATGAAAAAAAAATGAGAAGCTATATTTAAAATAAATTATTAGGAATTAGGTATTATATATTCTAACTGAGGTCTGTGTGAGAGAAAAGTTTTAATATGTCTATTAATTTTTCTTTTATCTGGAATTGGGGGTAATAATTAACTATTGAGCTAGGGAGCGATATTAATATTGAATCTGAATTTTGTGTTAGACCGTTTTGATTTACACTTGACAAGATATTGCTGTGAAGTAATTGAGCAGCTGCACATTGAATTCAAAGGGTTTCGAATAACACATTGATACAGGGTACTAAAGTGAGTTAATTATTGAACCATTTTAGTTGCTGATAGATAATTATTGAACCTTAAGGAATTATTATTATTTAATTTGAAGCCCATGATTACTCGTTTGCACGCAACATGTATTTTAAAAGAAATCTTTTTGAACAAGGAGCTTTAGATATTATATTGAACTCATAGGACACTGTGTATAAGTTGCAAAAGTTTGGGTACATTTCGGGTTATCATTTATACATGTATTTCAAATTGTAGCGGTCTTTGAAAATATTCTTATATGTTTATTGTTAAGTCTTTAAACATAGATAATTATCTATTCCTATTCTTCATTAAGTCACACATGATTCTGCACATAAACTTATAAAATTGTTGACATATCTTTTTCTTAATTACCATCTTGTTCTGTGTAAATTTATTTGTAGCATATCCATTCACAGAATTGCTACTTGTATTGACACAAGGAAACATAGCCTAAAACGAAGTAGCTGACTGAAATCTGGAGGTGCGAAAAATGTATCACATACAAAAATACATTTTTTTTATAAATATAATACGCACGTTGATTGGACACTTGTTTGTTTCGTCATTTCTTGTCATTACATACGAGCCAATTGTTGGCTTAACTACTTTCTCGTGCCGCTATCATGGGCTTGAAAAAGCCTTTTAAGCCCGCATCATATTTTTGAGATTGTGGTAAGATACGTATACTGTCAATGTCTTGTCACAATCCACCAAAAATTGACTCAAGTCTCAATGGTAGGTCACAACCCACATTTTGAAAAAAAATATCTCAAAACATATTGTCTAATTTTTATTCTATACATAGTATAATATCTGTTCATTTAAGCCAAGAATCTAGTTTATTTAGAAATAATGATAAAATATTTTTCGAAAGTCAAGAGAAAAATTCAATAAATTCAGTTAAATTTTATGCAGATGTAATTTCGTAATTCCTTTATTTTGGAATTCCTTCCTCAATTTTCATATTTGACTCAAAAATTATCTTCATTTACTTGCTTTTGAGATAAATAATTCAAATGTTACATCTTTCTTTACATAATAGTGGATAATTTATATGGAATAGCAATTTTCAAAATTACTTAGGTTGCAAAAATTAAAAACTCTTAAAATAAATTTGGTAAAAAGGATGAAAAATAAATTTACATTTACGTCAAAGGAAAGTTTTATAAGGAAATGAATATATTTCTGCTGTAAATCTATTCATAAAAAAATATAATAAATTCAGAACACTTATACAATCTTTAAAAATAATTTTTTTTCGTTAAATAGTTTCCTCTCTTAGTTTCTAAGCTTTAGTATACGAAATATGAAAATATAAAGCATGTAGAGAAATAAATAAAAGTAGAAGAGAGGAAAAATTCCATCTATTCTCATGGGAAAACACTTTAATATGAATTCCAAGCAATATCTTTCGGCACGCGACTTGCCTAACATAACCCAAAAAATATTTCTCAAGGCCAGGGACGTTGAAAAAGCAAAGAAAGGGTCCTTCTCACGCAATATTCTCATTTTTTGGAGGCATGTTTTCGGAAAATGAAGATTTAAAGTAGGTCTAGATCATGCCTTTAATACCCCACTTTGAAGAGGGTCATTGTTAGATCTTGATGTGTCTGAATGCAACCTACATTTTTGGCCGTTTTTCTACAGTGCATCGTAGTAAGTTTCGATTTCTTTTGCATTTTCTTTAAGCATATCAGGAATATGAAAGAGGGTATCGAGCTAAGAGAAAATATATAAGCATTGATATTATTAATATGACACTTTAGAAGGTACATGATGAAGAAGAATTCTTTCTCGTGTTAGAGAGATATTGTTTCATAAAAAGGAAAATAAAGAGGTAGAAAGAGAAAGATGAGAGTTGATCAAGAAATAGTGATTTTTGGTTGTGATACGCATAACCATATGCATAAAAGAAAAAAAAAGAAAAAAAATCATTTTTTTTCCGAAAAAAAAAAGGGGAGGGAGTACTCCCAGAAAATCCATCTTTTTTGAAGTACAATTTTGAAAAATACCTCAGTAGAAAAGAATTTCTCAAAAGAGCAATATCCCAAAAACGGCATAAAATTTTTGTAAGCTATTTTGTGGTAAATTCAAGAGATTACTTCATAAAAAATCCTAACTGAAAGTACATTCTTCGAACTTTATTTTTGCCAATCAGTCTCTACCGTTCTTCAATATTTTGTAATGTCTAGATTACAGATATACATTGTTTAACGCATCATAGGCAGGTTTTGCTTGTACTCAACTCCTTAAATCTCAATATTCACCCCTTCACTTTTAATAATAGAAATACTTACAATAGAGAAATCGTTGTATATATAACTAAAATTATAAGCCCTGCATTTTGTTTACTTTTACCTATGTAACATATCTTAGTATGCAAAGTAAAATATGACATTAAATGGATAATTTTCTGTATAATCTCAGAAGTTTAATTTATTGTATGTTAAATGATGGAAATAATATCAACAGTTAAAGGAAAATATCAATCTATATGCGTTATTGACGATTCAACAGATTTTTTTTTTTAAAAAAAAATATCGTGAAAGTTATAATAAAATGTGAAAAGAGATTTTTAGATTCAATTAAAGAACCTTCGGATATTAAGTGATTGTTTTTTATTAACGTCAAACTGAGAAGCAATAGGATGGCTATTGGCAGCGGATCTCGTAATTTTGAACCTCGATGAAGTGACGGGGATGACACCTGAGCTAGCACCTATATCTCCAAAGTTAAACACCACCTCAAAGGGAGGACTTTGAGCCTAGACAGATTTAAACGTGCATCACCCCCAGGTACTCGGCGAGTCTTTAGTGGCATCAGGGCTTGATCCCAAGATTCGACAGAAATCATAAGGCTACCATGATCACTAGGCTTCCATGGATACATTAAGATGTTAAAGAAAACTCTTTAATTTAGAAGAATTTTAATCATTTATCATGGTACTGGGATTTAGAGGTATATTTATACCTGTAGTCAGATGCGGTACTCGAGTGGTCCTGTCTTCGAACTCGCGGTTGGCATTCTTTCCAACTAATCATGGATTCAAACCCTGATGCTACTTTAGACCAGCCATGACTGATGATCGTTAAATCTGTTAATCTTGTCGAGGATCAAGGTCCTCCTGTGGTGAGATGTGGAAGTTTGAAGAGGTTGTGCCAAAAGGTGTTAACCTCGTCACTTGATTCAATTTCAAAATTACGAGGTCAATCTCCAATAGCCTACGGGCTGCTGCTGCAATGTCAATAAATATTCAATTGATGAATAAAAACTGGTAGTCATAATTAGAATAGTAATGAGTTCAATATTAATAAAATATTAACTAGCACTAAACGAGCAGTTATTTTTAAAAGTGTTTCTAGAGTGAGAGCGGAGCATTTTAGCATAAATTTGTAAGTGTATTTTAGTAAATGTGAATTGTAATTTTAGGGGATTTTGAGTTTTTTTTATAAGGTAACGTGTTTTTGTCTGAATTACGTATACAATTTTTATGCAAATTTGTTAAAGCAAGAAAAAAAAAGACTTCAATATTTTTTTCTAAAGGTACATACATTTTATTGTAATAAAGCTTACTTTTACTACTCTTTTTTCCGACGAACTGATATTTATTAAAGTGCATTTAAGGTAGTAAAATTAATTCAACTTGAGAAACATAAATGATGACAAAATCTACATGTAGATATTCATGTTTGTTAGAAGACTAGAATGATTAATTGATTGGTTTTATGGGATATGGAGCAATAAAGGCTATTATCCGAGAAGACTAAAAACAGTATTTGACAAAAAGAAATGATTCAATTCTATAGATTGTTTGGTTATTTAGGTCTCACTTATAATCAAAATGAAGGCTGTATTGCAATTTTAAGGACCTCCAAATTTTAAGCTTTAATCAATTGACGTAACACCTGAGTTGATACAAATTTTCCAAACTTCCACACAAGTTCAATGATTAGGTTTGAAGAGTGCAATAAAAGAGAACCCAATAATTGGATTACTTTTTAATTATTCAATACAACATGTACTGTAAATTCATTTGTTTAAGTAGAAAATAATCTATTTAAAATGACAGGTCAAATGTTAAACTGTTAAGAAATAGTTTTATGTAGTGCCAGTCTAATTTCCTACACTGAATACTATTACAAATCGCGTAATAGTTAGCTATCAATTTTTATTAAAAAAATAAAATACAAGTTTTGATACTTGTTCATTTTCCAAGCAACGAAACTTATTTTACAAACAATACTGCAAAATAAAATATGATTTCATATTTTATGCATGAAAAATAAGGGAAAAATTTCTAATCAAACATTTAGATTTAAGAAATATTATTTTTTTGAATGACAATTTTTATTGTTAAATGCAAGTGTTATGTCAATCGGAAAGTTCTGTCCATTTATGAAAGGAAATAAAATAATACGTTTTCCATTCTTTTAATAATATTTATTATACAATATAATTTTCGTCGTTACTGGGATTGATCTATAAACATTCCAAATGGGTAACTCGTGAGTTAAGTGAGAAACATTTGCTCAATGGAATCGTCATATGCACATCACTGTTTGCTTGGGACGAAAACAAACCCGTTTTGGACCGGATGATAACTGGAGATGGAAAAAGTATTATTTTCGAATACATCGTGAGGTAAAGAACATACTTGCAGCATAGACTACATGTTTTCTCTAGCTCTAAATGGAATTCAATCTGAATAAGAGAACATTGTGCATATGTTGGGAAGACCAATAACCAATACACATCGAGCTTTTGAACTTAAAATACTCAATTCGGAGACATACTGTCTGCAAACGGATGGTTTAAACAAAGCATTGAAAGAAAAGGGGCTAGGGATGTTCAGTATGAAGCAAATTATATAGTATCATGATATTGCCATACCACATGCTGCTTTGGCAATTCGTAAAGAAATCGCAGAGCTAGGTTGTGAATTTCTATCATATCCAACATACTTTTCAGACCTAGCACCGTATAATTATCACTTGTTTATCGCCTTGGAAATTTTTTTGAAATGAAACAAAAATTTCAAAACTCAAGCATAAGTCAACCTAGGACTAATTGAGCTCTTCGCCTCTAAAGACGAGGCAGTTTAAAAAATGGTATTTACAAATTTCCATCACGCTGATATTTTATTCTTAAATTTAATAATGAAAGAATAATGTCATGTATGCACAATATGCATGTTAACCTAAATTTTATGAACTTCATGGAAATAAAACAATATTGATTGAAAAAAATTCATTCATATTGTATGACTGATAAATAAAAAAAATTACTATTAAATGATCTCAAGTAAGTAAAAATATAAATCTCATTCCTCAATTTAATTTTTTAAAACTGTGTATTGAAAAATGAGTTCGAACTTTTGAATTCTTACGATCTTTAGGCTCTAAAATATAAACTCTATATTATTGAATTTTGCTATCAATTTTATTGTGATGCATTTGTATATTATATAAGCAATTAAAACACTACCGAATATTTCCTAATTTTCATGATTCTTGGTTTGATCTCTCACCCCTTATAACACACTTATTTTTTAAGATTATTGAAAAAATTACAGTGGTTATTCAAGATGAAGATTAAATCAATAGACAGTAATAAATTAAAAAATAATTCAAAATATGAATGCAAAATAAATTAGCTTCTTATTTAAGAAGAAAATATTCAAATAAATTTCCCAAATGCAAAATAAGATTATAAAAGAAAATGTGAATGTAAACCCTTTCAAAGGAAAAGTTTTGCATCTAAATTTTTCGTGCATAAGAATATAGAATGTTCATAAATAATTTTCAGTGTTTCCTTACCTTATAAATTTTGATTAAATAACGGACGAAAAAATTGTTAGAAATTGCGTAAAATAATGAAGAAATTTTTAAAACCGCAAAGTTAAATAATTTTCATACAACAGACTTTCATGGCAGATAATCCATCAAGACGAAAACTAGTTCCCTGGCAAGTTTACTTCGTAGTCAATAAGCAACTCTAGCAGCTTCACATTGAGGAAGACTGAGATATGAGAATGCAAAAAAGAATAGCAATTGCTAACTCATGTTGCACTGAGAAGCAACACGTGGGCAATCGGCGATAGACCTTGAAATTTTGAACCTCGGTAAGTGACGAAGGCGACGCGAAAGCTGGCACCTCTTTCTCCAAACTTCTGCATTATACCAACGGGAAGACTTGGGACTTCGACCAGATTTAAAGTGCATCAGTCCCGCTACACGGCGAGTCATTAGTGGAACCTACGACTCGACTAAAATAATGCTGGTTGCGAATCCGCGACTATGACGAGTAGGTTAGCATGGTCACATGTAAAATTTCTAGAGAAATGACGTTCATCGAACCATTGGCGTTTGCACTGCCATTGGTGCGATGAACGGCGGACATGGACAACAGAATGGAACGACATTGTGTTTACTGACGAATCTCGCTTCTGCCTGCAACATCATAATGGTTGGATTCGAGTTTGGAGTCATCGTGGTGAGAGGCTGCTGAACTGTTGCGTTATACATCGCCACACTAGTCCTGCTCCCGGTATCATAGTTTGGGGTGGTATTGGATTTCACTCCCCCACTCCTCTAGTACGCATTACCGGTACACTGAACAGCCAACGCTACATCTCTGAGGTGTTGGATCCCGTGGTTCTCCCATACCTTCAGCGCTTGCCTTCAGCCATATTCCAACAGGATAATGCGTGACTACACGTGGCACACAATGTTCAAGAGTTCTTCTTTGCCCATCAGATTGAATTGCTTCCTTGGCCTGCTTGTTCTCTCGATCTATCGCCAATCGAAAACGTGTGGTCTATGCTTACACAACGACTGGCCCGGAATACATCACCCGCTGCTGCACCAGATCAACTTTGGCAATATGTGGAAGCCGCATGGACTGCTGTACCCCACGGATACATCCAAAGCCTCTGATTCTATGCCGAAGAGTGTGGCAGAGGTTATAGCAAACAATGGCGGTTACACTAACTACTGATTTTGTCATCATCCACGCTTCACAAGAGGCTGTAATTTTAATCGTTTGATCTTTGTACAACCTGTTACCAAATAAATTTCGCTGTGATATCTCTGGTCTTTCTGGGTGTTGCATTTTGTGTGGCCAGCAGGGTAGTTTGAGGAGTACATACGCACAAGAAAGAGATACGTTTCAGATCATACTTTCATCGTTGTTCAGTTGTTGGTTGGTAATCCGACATTGTTTAAGGATATGTTAAAGAGAAGAGAGATATTTTGTCTTCAAAACTCTTGTGCCTTCATTACAACGGCTCAAACGCTAAATTCCTTCTACGAACCAAAATGTTGCACTGCAAATGCTGGAGAATTCTAGGTGGGATTTGAATCTGCGGCTTGATGTGTTACGAGAGACTAGTCATGACATGCTGGGAAATTCAAGGTGGGATTTCAATCTGCTTCTCTACGTTTTATGAGTATGATCATTATTTGATTAATAACGTTTTGAACTGCAAATTCACGCATATAAAACTTTTGTCTTTAGTATTAATAGACTTTTGTAGTGATATTTTATGAAAATGTAATAACACATTTCATCATGTCTTAAAGCAAAAGTTATAAGGTAAGAAAAACCCGATAATAATTTAGGGATGCTGGTATGTCTAAATTTCAGTATATACATAAAATTATACTAAAATAGTTTAAAAATTTTAATACCTTGCTATTTCATTATGCAGAATGTATATTACCAGGGTAAAATATCGTAGATATTGTTTTAGTAACCCAGATTGGAGTAATTGTTTTTTAATTCAAATGTAGTACTTAGTTTATTACAAAATCGCAAAATAATTTTTTGTTTTCTGTTAATTAAATTGCAATTTACATTATGTTAAGAAAGCAAATAACACAAAATTACAATTTGAATTGATTCTTTCTTCTCTGCACTCTGCTTTAAATATCATTATCTTAAGAAACGAGTGAAATGCTCACTCAAAGAAACCATGCATTATGTTTCTTGATGCCTGTAAGGCAATTTATCTACATTTCCCCCCATTTAAAATCGATCTACAAGATAAAATGCATAGTTTAGAGCAAAACTATAAAAAAAAATCTAATGTAATAATACTGGGTATTACTTTACTATGTAGATTAAAACGGTCCAATATGCCATTGAATGTAATACTTTTCAAGCAGGTGAAATAGAAAACCTTTAAATAAATAATTCTTTGTTTAAACAGTCTAGACTTCCAAAGAGTGCTGAAAAATTTATGAGTGTCATTAACCTTTATACGCTGCTTTTTGTCATTATTTGTCATCATTTTCCTATAATGTT
This sequence comes from Nephila pilipes, assembly GCA_019974015.1. Lineage (NCBI taxonomy): Eukaryota > Metazoa > Arthropoda > Arachnida > Araneae > Nephilidae > Nephila > Nephila pilipes. The sequence continues at coordinate 100,924 of BMAW01027401.1, read as the reverse complement.
CGTAAAAAGAATATAAAAAATAAGCCTATTTAAACAGAATCATTGAACAGGAGAATTTCATGTATATGTAATCGATAAGCCCAGCTTACACATTTCAATTTTTATCAGCAAATTTCATGCAACAATTCTTTTCCAAACGCTTCCAAGACATTTAAAGTCGTTCCAAAAACAATGTTAGCTAAAATATCTCTCTATTATCCTTGGTATTTATGTTTTCCGGGTCGTTCAACAAATCTTCATAAACATCCCAAGGTACCCGTTATCAACAAAAAGAACCACATAATCCACTGAAAATGCATGAGTCGACGTGTAACAGGAAAGATGAATTTTTCATCCAAAAAAAAAAACTGTTTGGTACCAGCCATGCAGCGGATGAGTTCCGGAATCCTACAAAAGGAGTTGCACAACTCAACTCAGCAAAACGTGCTTTCTTCTTTAATGGCCGCCTTTATGATGTTCTACCACGATCACGTACTTTGGTAATTGATGTGAGGCAGTTACACAACGAAAAGAACCTGGAAAAACTTAAAGGAAAAGATAATATGTTTAAGCAATTCCAAGAAAAGGTTATTAAAAAACGGAAAGTTTCCAGAGTAAGAGATTAATGTATATATTCTTTATTTTATTCTTTCCCTTTGATTTTTAAATTTTAAGATGAACGAATTAAATGAATAATTAGGTGCAGGGAAAAAATATGTTTCTTACAGATAAAATGTGATTCACCGTATTTCTTAATGTGTGATTCCTTCTAACCATTTTAACTTTAATTAAAAAGGAAAGCTTTTAACTACTTAGATTTTTACTTAAATCGTCTAGACAACCAAAGCCGACAAAAATTGTATGAATTATATGTTTTTTTTTTTTTTTTGATAGAATAAAAATGTAACTGATCTTGATATTTTTATATATTAAAATTTTGAGAGAATCATTTTAAAATATAATGCGTAAATAACTGGAAAATATCCCTATATTAATCTCTAAGTAAAATAAAAATCTATTTTCAAAGTTGTCTAGAGAATAAATTTAATTTATTAAAAGAGTAAATTATGTGGAAGATAGCTCTCTGCTGATTTAGTCTCACCAATGTTAATCCAAGAGATTTTGAAACAAATTTTTAGTTGCTTATCTAAAAGAAATGACTCAAATTATAAAAAAATAATTTTTTTTTTGAAATTAATAATTTAACCAATGAGAATATAATGAAAATGAAGATGGTCCGTTAACCCTTTCACTACCAGAGGGAGAAAAAAGAAGTGCTTCTTTGAGCCCGCGGCTTCTTACCGCGGAGTGTCCCGCTGCGCCCTGACGATTTTATATATTAGGCCTAATTCGGGAAAAAATTCCTGTAAAATCGGCTATTCATTAGAATATTTTGCTTTTTAAATATATTTTTTAAAATGCACTAAACTTTATACATACGAAAGAAAAAAATATTTAATTGAAAATTGTATGTTTATACATAAAATTCTTTTAAGAAAATACAAAATACACTTACATTTGTTACATAAATTTCATAGTGTAATGATGTACCATTACATGGAATATTAAGGTATAAAAAATGAATCTTATTTTGCTGTATTTTTATAAAAAAAATCTTTAATGCATAGTCCAACATCACATGTTTTACACACGTTTTTTTTTGTCAACTTTTGACGCTTCACGCATGATTTTGAGCAAATGGCTCATCTTCTTTGTCTTTTATTTCATTATAGCGATATTCTGATTTGGATTATTTTCGCTAACATCACTGTCAGATTTATTCAATAATTCTCAAATCTTAGTATCAAATAAATACTTTCTTTTTGTCATGACTGTCGCTACAAACAAAAACCGACCGAATGAAACGAACAGCTGAAAGCATCTGCTACTAAAAGCCCTAACCCCCATAAACATCCATAAATTCTCATTCGAACTTCTAAGAAGTAAGCAAGAAAAAACAAACAAACCGAAAGTAAGTGCACCCTTTAAATCATGTCATTACATTTAAAAAGCCGCGCCGCAACACGTGTTTTTAACAATTACCCCCCTCCTGATAGCTAAAAGTGAAATACAAGCCCATATCACCAAGTTTAACACTCCAAATAACCTATCTGTACAGATTTCGTGGTATTGTAACGCCATCTAGTAATATTAAAAATACCAAACAAAGTGTTCTTATCAAGCGTATCTCTATTGATACGTTGGTCTGCAGCAGGCATTCTCGGAACTTATCTAATGTGACACGCTAGGCACAGGAGAGCAAACGCGAGTGTATCGCATGTGAACGGGTTAAGTGTGGATGATTAAACAGCCAACACTTTTATTTTTTTTTAAAACTGAGTTTAAGTTTTAGAAAACGAAATATTTTGTTCATGTTCTTAGAAATTTTCTACTACACAGAATTACAGAAATACTACTACTTTTAAGCATAGAATTCTTATCTGAAAAACTATTAAAAATTTCAAAATATTAATTACTAAGAGATTAAATACAACTGATAACACATTCCTACCTAAGAGGTAAACAAATTTTGAAGTAATATAATTTACAAGATTTAATGTTTTAAAAGCTGGCAGGTCATTTAGGAAATAAGAAAAGTACATCTAACGTTGGAAAGAAAAATACTAAGTTTCTTTTGAAACAATTTATATTAATAAAAATTAAATACATTGATTTTCATTTTAATATCACAATAGCAAATAAATCAATTTTATTCTTTTCTAAATATTCTAATTGTTACTGTATAATTTTTTATGGGTTTTTATACCCATTAAGTATATTTAAATTTATTTAACCGAAGTAAGTAAGAATTTTCTAAAAAAAATGAATAATACCAAGTTACGCAAGGGACTGCAGGTAAAAATTATTATGCATTTTTACATTTAAATAAATTACATTTAAAGAATAAACTACATTGAATGAATTTTTAAATTTTTTAAATACTTAAGCATTTCTATCTTTATTTCGTCTTAGATTAGGTACTTAGCTTGATTAGTCATGAATCAATTAAAGGTAGGTTGTAAGGATTAACTGAAAGCTGAAAAAGTTTTTCTTGGAAAACAAAGGCCTTAAAAAGTACCTAATTTTGTTTTCGTTGATACGAAAAAAAGCAAACTCCCATAAAAGTATCGAATCGCTCATTTAGCCTCCATTTTATTTACTTTTGTGATTTGTTTTATTTTTCAGCAAACCCCATGAGTCGATAGTGCGAAGTTAATGAAGAGACAGAAAGTCCATTGAGGCCTTCTACGATCTCATAACTACATTTTCCTTCGCATAATTTACTCCCAAAGAGTCGGCAAGACTACTTTTCTAAAACGAGCTTGCATAATTTTTCCGTCAAAAAATACAGAAAAGGAACACAAGCATTACTTGGGAGAAAACATTCATTCAAATTTTCCACAGACGGCGTGGTCCGAGTTAAAATAACCACTTTCTTGGAAGAGGAGGAAACAAATAATGGTTAGGAAATTTATTCAACCGAAGTAAAATAAAACTCACATTGGTAAGAGATGGAGTATAAGAAAAAAAAATGGCAAATAAAAGACTCTATGAATCTGAGAGACCGTCGTATGAGGTTTTAGGAGTAACTTAATTTATTCTCATGAATAATATTTAGAACGGAGGGGGATTCTTTAGAAAATCAGCAATGGAATAGTGGACTGAAAGATTTATTAATCTTTCGAAACTTTGAAAATTTTTCCTTTTTTTGGTTTTCTTTTATCATCTAATGTTTGCATTTATTAAAAACAAAGAGGAAGCCGTTCTAAATTAAACAGTCGTTTTCGTATGCATCATGCATTTTTTCTGAACTTTTTCTGAAGTTATAAAAGCAATTTATTTCAAACTGCCTTTTACTACTGTTCAGCATTAATACTCATCAATATTCTAATGGCTTAAGGTTTTTTTCCCCTAAAAATTGTTTTTTTATCAGTGGTTTTAATTAATTTCTGTGTTTTGGTCTTAAGTAAAATATTTTGTTCAAAAATAATTTTTTAAGTATATTTGAAAAATCAGTTTATTAAATATGTAGTAGTGAAATAACTTATGTATAAAAACGAAGACTGAAAAAATTTCAGCTTCATTCCTATAAATTTTATTGAAAAAAACGCAATGAGTGCGTGAAAAAAAGAAATCTAACATTAATTATTTTCCCACTTTTATATATATATTTCTAAATATTGAGCACTTTACTCAAAAATTAAATACCGTGAGGAAGCTTCTTTTATTTAAATAATGTATGAAACACTTAATATAGTTTTGTTTTTTTAATCACTTAAATGAAGTAAAATATGTATTTTTTAATAATTAATAGATAGAAAATTTCATTACTTAAAGCCGGTAACATTAAAAAGTAAATGCAATGATAATTATCTCTCTATTTATATATATATACCCAACTCCCTTTTTACACGATTTTGAAATAATACGGTTCACCGATATACTTTTTTACACGAATTTTTTGTTCTAATATGAATCCCTCCGAATTTTTTTTTCTATTTATTAAAATGCAGTTTTTACCACCTAATACTACTTCTTTGTTTCAGCCACTCGATCAGGGTATTATAGCAGCATTTAAAATGTACTACATAAAGCAAACGTTTAAATATATTTTACGAAAGAAAGACATTTGACTGTTTTGGAAGCATGGAGAAAGCTAACAATTATGGGTTGTGTTACACGTGCTTCATTTGTTATCAAACAGTTGCTTCAATCGACTTTAAATGTTTGTTGGGAAAAAAATTTGCAACATGCGGGAAAATTGGAAGTTTCGTAATACAAAAATCAGCTGTGTGTACAGAAATTATAACTCTATCAAATACAGTAGGTGGCGAAGACTTTAAAAACATGCAAACGACTGACATTGAAGAATTGATGCTAGAAATTCCTTTGGGTGAGGACGGTTTTATCGAATTTATGACAGTTTATGATAATAAAGAAGTCCATAAAACGAAATCGAAGATGAAGTTCAACTAGTAACAACCGATTTAAGTCGCGAGGGCTTGAAGTTGCTTCAAGTATGAAACATTTGATGCTGACATAGAGCGTGCATTACAATTTTCAAACTAATCTTAAGTTTTGTGTAACAGGATATCAAGAATTATACAAGCAACTAGAGACACTCTCCCCCCCCCCAAAAAAAAAAAAATGACAGACTTTGTAACAACAAAAAGCCCAACAGAGGCAGTTAATAACGAAGGAAATTCTTCTTTTGAATCAAAGCCGACTGTTGTGCTAGACATATTTGATACATCTACTGAATGATAACCTTTTTGAACCAGTCCAGTATAAACGTGCATGCTTGTCTTGTTATCAAGTAGCGATGAATAGTTGATAATTAGTAATTTTATTCCTAGTTCCAATTTTACTTTTTATTTGTTGTATGTACCTATAGATTGAATTTTCACTGTACACTAATTTCATTTTTTTGTAATAAAACTATTTTTTGTTTTATAAATATGTAATATGGATTTCATCATTACTTTTTTTGCACAGTTGTTTTGGAAACTATATTTAGAGATATCTTTCATCTCACACAATTTTTTAATGTTGTGGAACACATTCCCAAATTTGTTTATTCCCAAATTATTTAAAATTGGTAAATCTCATATTAACCATGAGTAGCTCTTCATATTAACCGTGGTTAAATATGAGTTCCTGTGTAAAAACATTAATGAGATATGTTCTTTCTGCCACATGAACACAGTAAATGCCGTGATATTTCAAGAATAATGCTTCACCAGAGAGATAAATTTCAAGGTAAAATAGTTCAAAGATAGATTTTATGATTTTTTTTTTACTTTCTTTAACGAATGTGATTGGACATTCAGAATCTACGAAAACGATAACACCGATTCTGTTACTTCAGTGTCGAAAACTGAGAATATATCTCTCTATATGGGAACTTCTGGCAAAAATTTCATATATAAAAAGCCCAAACTAGAACAAGCAGATTTTCTAAGCTTTAGTTACAAAACTGAAGTAAGTTACGGTGGCCGTGGTAGCCTAGGGGTCTCTTGGCTGGTCATGTGCTTGAGCCTAGAAGCCACTAAGAACCCGAGGTGTTAACGAGGCTCATGAACGTTAAATCTGTCAAGGTCCCAAGTTCTCTCATTGACGTGGTGTGGAAGTTAGAAGAGAAAGGTACCAGTTCAGGTTCACCCTCGTCACTTCACCTAGGTTCAAAATTAAGAGGTCCGTCGCTAGGAAAGGGTGTCACATTTTTAGATCTTATGATGTTCTCTTTGGCTCAACAAATGGAAATAAGGAGATAGATCATTGATAATGTAACAGCCCTTCTAATTATCTTGGAAATATAGCTCAAACAATTTCTTACAAGATATTGACTCTGTAAATACATTGTAAGTTTTTATGTACTTTTGAATTTTTAAATTATGTAGTATCTTATGGTTGTTGTTCCAATGCGCACTGTTATATTGTATCATACCCTTAAATGTTGTAAGAAAATTCTGTGTTATAATAAATGCAGAGTGAGGAGGTAATTGTCTGTTGGGTGGCTGGTTTGTAATTCGTAAGGTGAACTCGGCTTTCTTGGACAATCTGCCAATAGCCCTCGTGTTACTTCTACTGTAAAGTTTATAAGAATTATTCAATGCAAAATTAATCATATACTGTCAATTTATCTAGTAATTGACAAAACAGTTTGCCACATTTAGTTTATAATGCAGAAAAAGAGATCAATGAAGTTTTGGTAGAAGATCATATATATAATATTAAACGCCATGATCTAGTAGGTAATAATCAACAGTTTACATATGACTGCTGTAGTTATTTGTGTTACCCCTCAAAGAACAGCAGCATTAACTAGAGGATCTTCTTTAGAATTTTTGAATTGTTTTCTTTTCTTCATATTATGACTGTCAAATTAATTTGTATGTTCACCTTAAAATACTGTTCCTGTACTCAACAGCGGTCCAACTATTTTATTAAATATAGTTTAAATACGGTCTGTTAGCGTATCAAGAAAGAAAACTACTATAGACTCATAGTGATCTTTCTGCCCCCTCTTGTGCCTGTGGAGCAAATTAACAGATATCCTTATGGACCTCTGATGTGCTTAATGTGTTAAAGCAAGCTGTTCTGCATATGATGCAGCTCGAATCTTATGACAGATTATAGATACCCTTTGGATATGGGTCCGAACTTCACAGCTTGGGACATTTGACTCAAATCGTTGGTTTCGTCCAATCCTAGTTTGACCGAAAGCCATTGAACGGAATAAGAGAAATTGAAAGTCTTCAAGCTACGTATAACGTGAGTGTTTGATACGTAATTTAACAGCTTAAGATTTTTCCTCTTACGTGATGCTGTTAAAATTAAAAGGTAAATTTCTGATAGCCTCTTCAGCCATTTTTCGTTTTGGCATGAAGGAAAATAACTAATAGATTCGATTAGAAACTTGCTTCTAATTTTAATATTAATGTCTTATTTCTTTGATTTAATACAAATGTTTTGTTTCCTTTAATTCCTTTTCCACAGCGAAGAAGACTTTCATGTTTTATAAGTAATCAAGTAATCTTATTCAAATATTAGATTATTTCTTCGACTTCAAGTACTCTGTTTATAAAACAATATTATTAATGAAACATTTATTGTTTTTATCAACTCAGTGATAATTTACTTATATCCTACAAAAGGGTTTTTCTTCTATTTAGTACTACAACGGTTTATGTTAGCGTAAAATGTTTTTTGAAATATCAGTGAAAATGTTCACCATTTTTTCTAATTTTTCTTTCCAATCTTTTTCGAATTTATGTTGAATGTGACTTAGATATTTTGATCAGCGTTTATTAACAATGGCTAAAACTTCTTCTTTGTATTAAATTTGGTGATTTCTAAAATCATCTGCTCTGTTCTAATGTAACCGTCTTGCCGCTCTTCTACAAAAACACACCTGAAGGATTCAGTTATATCTTCAACAATATTTCTTAACTAGTTCTTAAAGAGTAGTAGAATTATGGCTAATATCACTTTGAAGCAAATTCTTTTATGGCCTAATCTGGAACCTCCTTTTAAAGTACTGTTCGACCAAAAGAAACACATTCGCTTGTACTCTGAAAAGAATCCAAAAAAGAAGAAACTCTACCAGTGATAGTATTTAAGTAGATGTCATTAACTGGTAATGTCAAAAACCGTTAAAAGTAGACACCTCTATATTCAAATATAAAATATAAACATTTAGGAGCTGGATGAAATTGATAAGAAGAGCTCAAGCATGAAGGAAAGGGCCTTATGATTCAATTTCTTATTCAACCATGTTTTAAAAGAAAATAAACAAAATGGTTTCATCAAAATAAAATTCAAGAAAGAGATATGTCGTCGAATGGCGAAACAAACAAAAGTGTCGAGGAAAAACAAATAAATACTTAATAGGCATGTTGATATAAGAACAGTAATTTTCATTTATTTTGTTACATTATTCGATTTATCTTACTTGTTCATATGTATAAATGTCTATGTCATTCCAGAGAAATTTGAAAATTTGAACACGAATTTTAACCTGCGTCCTATCATCCGATCGAGCTAAAATTTTACATGCACCTTCATAACTACGACTACAGAACGATACTGTGGTGTTGTTAAGTATTTGCGCATTCAGAGGAACGGACTCTGCACTTGGTACGTGAATTTTAACCCATTTACTATCATCTTATCGATATGGAATTTTAAATACAAGTATAATTCCGATGACGATATAGTACTATGGTACTCTCAAATAGTTACAGGGAGAGGTCTGAGGCATTGCACAGAATCTTAGCCTTAAGAAATGTCTCTGATTTGGAACAACAGGCGCCACGAAAAATGTGTTTTATGCAAAAATATGTTTTCTTATGTATGCCTTCTGCACGTTGAAAGACGTAGTTTTTTCATTTATTTTCATTCGACACGAGTCAGTTGTTTGAGTATTGCGGGTGTTTTTGTCGCGTTGCTGATACATAGCTTGTTGAAGGTTTTGAAGGCGACATTAAAGTTTTGCGAATTGTGGAAATATATATATGTATCTTTCGTCCGAACCAGCTGAAATTTGGCATAACACAATTTCGATGACAATACAATTCTAAAGTATGCAGATGCAGTTAGGGAAGAGCCTTGAAGCCTACATCTCGCACTTGGTAGTGGACTTTTTGAACCACTTCCATTTATTTAGTTAAGTTGAAGTTTTGCACACGTATAATTCCATTGTCAATTATAAGGCATGCTGAAGCAGATACGAACTTAAGGGGGAAGGGGGGGAGCTTTACTCAAAATTTTTATTTGTATTTTAACCCACTTTCTATAATCTTGCCGAACTGAAATCTCACATTCACGTATAACTCCCAAGAAAATACAATACTATGGCATGCTCTAGCAGTTATGAAATTTATGGAAGGACTTGAGATCCAAATCTTGAACTTGGTTCCCAAATCTTAACCCACTGCCTGTCATTTTATCAAGCTTAAATTTTACATACACGTAAAACTTCCAAGGCAATAGAATACTTTGGTATGGTCTAGGAGTTATGGATTACGGAATGAGAGACATGAGGACCTGGGTTTGAATTTATTACACGAATTTTACCCTGTTCCTGTGATCTGACCTAGACGAAATTTAGCATGCTCATATAACTCCGATGACAATACGATACTATGGTTAAGTCAAACAGTGATAAACTTGGGAGCCTAGAGACTTGGAGCTTGTATTTAACAGCGTCCAATTCAATTGAAATCTGGTGCACGCGTATAGAGTTATGAAATTACTATTTGGCCTTACATTTCCACACAAAAAAGAATTAAAAAAAATATAAAAATAAAATAAAATTTTTAAATCAAGCTTTTATTTAAAGATAAACTTAAAGCTATAAAAGTATTTTAAATGTAAAATATTACGTAATGTATAAGAGCTTGAAAAGTCAATAATTTGATCTCATATATAAGTAAGTACCAATGGTATTTGATTTATTGATAATTATCTTGTATGTTTCTTAGTTAAGGGACTCAAGCTTTTATAGTTATACAATAATTTACATTTAAAAAATAATTTTATAACTTTTAGTTCACCTTTAAATAAAGGCTTGGTTAAAAATGTTTTTTTTAATTAAAATTTTTCTTTCTGTTGTTGATAAAGTATGGTGCAGTGCAATGAACGCGTGTGAGAGTATGTACGGGATTGGACAAAAATATGGAAACACCTTTTAAAAAACATGTTTCTTTGCTTAATATGGTGTAGGAAACCCGTTGGCATCCAAAACAGCTTGCAGTCTTCTCGGAATGGATAAATACAGTTCCTGTATGTGTGCCAAGGGAATATTATACCATTCTTCCTGCAAAACGGTGGCAAGTTCAGATAACGATGTTGGCGGTGGATAACGAGAACGCACTTTCCGTTCCAATGTAGACCACAAAGGTTCGATAATATTCAGGTCTGGTGACTGTGGTGGCCAGGGGAGATGGGACAAATCCTCCTCGTGCTCAGAAAACCAGTCCTGGACAATGTGAGCTGTGTGAACAGGGGCTTTGTCGTCTTGGAAGACACCATCACCATCGGGGAACAAAGTTTGTACCATGGGATGAACTTGATCTGCCAAAATGTTCACATAAGTCTTGGCAGTCATGTGCCCTGACACAGTTATCATGGGGCCAGCAGAGAACCACGATATGGCTGCCCAAACCATAACAAAACCCCCGCCATGTTTCACTCTTGGCAACAAGCAGTCTGTATTATAGGCTTGAGATGGCATTCTCCAGACGTAAACTCGGCCAGAAGTGGGAAACAATGTGAAAGAAGACTCGTCAGACCATATTACTCGCTTCCACTGCCCTATAGTCCAGGCTTTATGACTTAAACACCACCTTTTCCTGTTACGGGCATTAGCATCACTGATGAGTGGCTTTTCAATTGCAGCACGGCCAGAAATTCCCTGTTTATGAAGCTCCCTTCTAATTGTTTTGGTACTCACAGGGTTCTGTAACACAACATTCATTTCAGCAGTAACTTTTGCAGCTATGGTCTTCTTATTTTTCGTCACAATTGCCCTTAATGATCGTCTGTCACGATCACTCAGCACACACTTTCGTCCGCGCTGTGATTTAGCAGATGATGTTTTTCCGCTTTTCAAATATGCGGAATAAATCTTCGATACAGTACCTCTTGAAACACTAAACACCTCGGCTACCTTGCTTACGGAAGCACCTACCATACGTGCTCCAACAATTTGCCCACGTTCGAAGTCTGTTAACTCTGACATAATGCAATGACAACCTCACATAACAGTACTCCGACAACAACTGAACTTTTTAGCACATTTACGAAGTTGTATAGGTGGCGTTAGTAGTCAAAAACGCCAGCGCCACCTACATATTTCATTAAAATCAATCTTTCTTTTCAAGCATGCATTTTACAAGGTGTTTCCATATTTTTGTCCACCCCCTGTAGGTGAGTAATTAAAATTTTTAAGAAATATACACTGTTGAAGTCAAATATTATTTAAAAATGTATATAGTTAGTAGGAGCCTTGATTATAAAAGAATAATTCTGATTTATCTTTAGGGTTTTATTTATGCAAGGGATTTAAACTTTTTAAGAAATTAGTAATAGTAAACTATCTTTAAAATTTTTTCAAAAAAAAACTAGAAACTTACAGTTTACTCGGAATCCTAAATTTATCCTAAATATTGACTGATTCATATATACATAATGTTTTACAATACAATTAATAACCTTGATTTGTTTAGTGTCAGAAGCAAAGAATTGAAGTTACTTCAGTAAAGCCTTAATTATTATAAATATTTAATGATTACCTTCATAAAATATAATTATTACTAAAAATAATCAGGCTACAAATTTTTCATTTAGTTTTTTTCTCTCTACATAGTCACCATCTAGTATTTCGAAGGCCTTCTTTGTAGAACTCAACAGATGAAACTCAATATTTTCCATACGGAGAGTTATGTCAATGTAAGACTTCCTGAAACCAAACAAATCTGCATTAATAATTGTAATTTACAACATCATGTACATGGTAATCAATTCATATTTCCAAATAAATTTTATCCAAACATTTTGGCTATTTGTAATTCCTTGATATAATAATTAAAACTTTATAATACTCCCTCTCTTATACATTTAATTTTATATGTTTTTATAACTAGTTTTTGTATTAAATATACTATTGTATTTGATTTGCTTCTATGGGTATCATGTTGTACCTTGTGCCAGCTCAAAAACATTCAAAATACTTACAGAACAATAAGCAAAACTCAACAATTTTGCTCAGATTTCAGATTCAACAATAAATTATTCTACCGACTACTAAACAGAACTAATCCCGGCTTCCATACTCAATATTCGACACGTTTGCTTGGGCGACCATTCATCAAAACAAAGTGCATCTTACTGAAGTTTTCTTTCAGATAATCGATCTTTGCCTCTCATGATACAAAAGCTGTCTGGACCATTCTTGCTCTTTTCTTTTTTCCTCTATTTTTCTTGTCTATTTTTTGTCTGGTGGACTTTTCGTTCCCGTATGAGAAAAGAATTTGCACGTCACTTTCTAGGAGGGGATTTTTCGCCATCAAACCACACCGACCATATCATAAATCAAGCCGTCAACCCCCTTTTTTTTCACCTAACGTGCGCCCCTAGAACACGACATCGGGCAAAGATTTATATTTATTCGGGATTAAAGGAACATAAATTCTTTGAATGCCGGTGATACAGAGATAAGTTTTTCACTGTCAGTCTTGTTGGTATTTAATAATACAACGCGAATTCATTTATTTTAAATAACAGTAGAAGATTAAAAAGTCATAAACAGCAATTTGAACTTTAACTTTTAACATTTTTCCGCTTAATTTCTCTTTTAATAAATCGGTATGCTACGTATTATCAATTGTATTTTAGGGATATACTAGAAATTTGCTGAGAAAAGATGTGAGGGAAATATAATTAAGGTAAATGGAAAGTGAAAATTGAAGAGTTTAGTTATGTAATTCTGCTCACTTAGTTCAAAACTCACAGTTTTCGAGTATTTATTTGCAAATAAATGATACATTTAAGAAAAATTGTCACTACTTTCAGTATTTTATTAATATCTGTATTGTTGTTATTTAATTATATTCTTTAATTTTTGCACGAGAAGTTCTTACTTGCGTTATTTTAGTTGCTTAATACCTCTTTTTCTTTTAAGAAAAAACAACAACTTCAATTTGTAAGCTCTATGAATAACTTTTGTGATAACCATCGACATTATTATTCGGAATAAGTGACAATTTAACGATAACTTTACGGTATATCAAAGGTTTTCGGAATGATTAAATGTTGAATAAATACGGCAACTAAATAACTTAAAATGTCGATCATTAAAATGTTAAATTGTTCAATAAATTAATTCAATATAGGCATTGGTATAAGCTAATATACAAAACAAATATAACGTCTATTTACACAATTACATATTCTTATACAGATCAGGAATAGATTTAGTAATAATTCTAGGGAAATGTACTATATATTAGACATTCAAAGAATAGATCAGAAACTTATGCTAAATTTAATTTCATACAGAGATTATTCTGATATTTTGTTATTTTCATTACTGTCATATTAATAAGGCTTCTAATGATCACAAGGCATGCTTTTGGTAAACTGTTTTCTGAATCATATTTTGATAATGTTTTCCTTATTAACAATTTTTAAATATATTTTTCTTTGAGTGACGGTAAAAGACACCATTGTTTATTTGTTTTCCTATAAGTCAGTATTTTTAAGTCTCTCTGTAAAACAGAGTGTTATGTAATTTTAAAGAAAGAAAAATGTGATCCGTGGACGAAAATTCCTTAAATACCAGAAATAAGACATTCTTTTTAATATTATAAGTATCTTAAGCTTCATTTTTATTGCTGAGTTTCTACTACATTTGTATTAGGCATTCGTGTAGAATGAAATTGCTTTTAAAAAACATTTAATTGAAAAACAAAAATACGGGAAATTAAAGTAACATTGAAATAATAATAATAATAAAATGTAAAAAATAAATTACATCTAAAGAGTTAATATCATATTTTTTCATACAAGGCTTAAAAATGTGTATTATTTAAAAATATTTATAGTTCAAATTCAATTCCTGATAAATAAAGCTCGAAAAGATTTAAACACAAGATAAAAAGAAATGATTCCATATAATAAATATATATTATTATTTATATTTTCAGTGATAGCGTAAAATATTTGTATGTCCTTTTTTAAAAAGAAATCTCATTTAATGTCTAGAATATTTGTATTGAATGCCTGAAATTGATTAAATGTTTTCGTACTTCTATTAAGGATCAAAATATAACTATTTAGAGGTACAAACCATGATGAATATAAAATACTTTATTCTTAAATTTTTATGTAAAAACTTTTACAGTTGGAAAATTTCATGGAATAATAAAACATTATAACAAACAAAACGTGATAATTTATATGATATTATTACCATGAATATTAAATTTAAAAAATGACGACACAGGTTATTGACTTAAATTTCCTTGTATGGGAAAAGAGAAAAAGAAACACTCTGAAATATTTTACTCATCTGCAAGGGATTGCTAAAAAATTTCTGTTCTGATAAAATGCATTACACCTAGATAATATATTTAGATTGTCACGTTTTTGTAAAGTTTCTGAATACTGAAAGACTATGTAAAGAAAAATCGTTTTTCTACTTTTTTCAAAATTATGGAGACTGGATTGAAATTTTATAGATTGTGTAGTTCCAGGGTACGTAATAAATTGTAAAAATCCCACAAAATATTCTGGGAACTGGTACAAAACTTTTATTTAAATAGAAATATTCGTAAAAGTTTGAGAGGTGAGATAAAATTAAACTTCCGCTAAAGGGTACGTGTAATTTAACAAATTAGAGGGAAAACTATCCAAATATATAAGCTGTAATTTAATAATCCACAAATCTAAAAATTATTATGCATCTTAAACCGTTGATGTTAAGTCAAAGTTACATTTTTGTTCTAATGAATTTAATATTAATTTCACAAGTATTTTATTAATAAAATATTGTTAAAAATATGATATATAAGAATATTGAAGAAAACCTTTAGTACGTCAGTAGTACAATTTTTAAGAAAAGGAATAAAAACGAATTGTTTTCTTTTAGAAATTTATTGTTTCAAAACTTGTCTAGTTTAATTGATTTTATTTAATGTTTATTGTCAATTTTTATTGGCATATTTCAAATTGTACAATATTTTATACTCTACCTATTTTCGTTTCTCTTTTCTAAATTTCTCTTTCCATTGTATGCAACTGTAATTTTCTTTCCCATTTTCCATCTTTTATGTGTTATAAAAACATAATCACAATTGCTAATTATCAATTTTTGTTTTATTTTTGCCTCATTTAGTTTATTATATATGAAATATATTTCAATCATTCTATTTTGTCTTAAAATTTAAATAGAGTTTGATTAACTTTTGTAAACGTTGGATAACTCTGCTTACATGGAGATGAATTAAAAGGAATTTTAAATGAAAATGAATATTCTCGAAGTATTTTATTAAAATGATGAAAATTTATATATCTTTGAAAGTACTCTTCCCTTTCTCTCATATTTTTTCTTGAATTTTGCTTTTGTTTTAGAATTACTGTTTTTACTTTTTTACACTCGTTAGAAAACAGCTAGTTATCTAACTTACAACACTTTTAGAACACTTTTAAATAATATGACTGATATTTAAAGATAATTTTCGTTTTAACTATCGGTTTGTACAACTGAAATTTCGCTGTTTACTTTCGAGAATTCTACGTGGAATGATACTTCTAATTCCCACTTTCGACGTCTCAATTCGCTGACAAAACACAAGTTCTGCTTTGTCCAATTATTTCCTGCCGACGTATGTTTCTGACTGATTTCTTCATTGAGAGAATGTTCGACAAACACTTATCAGCAAAGTTTCAGGAGTTCTGTGTATCTCAACAAAAAGTAATTCTCGAGGATCTAACAACTTAAAATTATGTTATTGTGGCTTAAAAATATTTCAAATATAATTATATTAATCATATTTTTAAAATGAAATTAAATAATTTATATTTATATGATAACAATTACACATTTGTAAGCTAAAAAGACCTGTAGACTATTTAGCAGTTAATTCTTAAAGATATATTTTATAAAATAATTTCAGAAACACGTGAAGGTTTGTGAATAACACAATTTTACTGAAATTAACAAAATATTTTGTTTATTTCGAGTTAAGTAATATGTTTCGTATTAAGAATGTATTATACCAACACAATATACTACACATGGGCTTCCTCTAGACCAGAGGTATTCAACTTTTAAACCCTTTTAGCTAAACATTTTCTTCAAAGAAACTCTTGATCGAAAAGATGAAAAAATAAATATTAAAGCTTTACTCTACTCATATTTACAAAATTATTGCTACATCTCTATTTTATTACAATAGAAACGTCTTAATAAAATAAATTAATGCAACAATATTTTAAGTAACAAATTAATAAAAATAAATTTTTTAATGACTTGCCAGTAATTGTCATTTATATCAAAGTATTTTTACGTCTGGAATAATTGTTAAATCTGCAAACTAATTCATCTTCAGCATTCAGTCTGTTTCTGTGTTTTGTTTTTGTTGCAGCGTACAAAGAGAAGGAATTTTTCGCATGCATAGGTTGAAACAAATGACATTTTATGTTTCATTACTTTTTTGGCAATTTCAGGATATTCTTTTCTTATGTTAATCCATAAATGTGTAATATCAACTTTACTAAAATTTAGTTTCAATTGAGTGTCGGTCGATATATCAATTTGTTGTTCTCTTTTTTCTTATTGGGTGTTCGGAGGTGTTTTGGCACTACCTTGCAAACTTCAACTGTATTCATTGTTTCAGAATATTTATAAACATAGCATTTTAAGCATTAAAAACAATCATAATTTAAAATTGGAATGTAATGCAATTTTGAAAATTTTAAATTTCTTAATTCAAATTTCTCTTCCTTTATAAACAAATAATGTGTTGTAGTTAAATCTTATGAGTATTTATTAGAAAAAATTACATTAACTATGTAAGAAATAACCTAATTTTATAAAGTTGAAAATTTGAACACTTCAGATTGTAGATTCTGAGGAAAGTGTACTAGAATTCTATATAAACGGATTTTGAGAAAAACGCAAATAAGGTATTTTTTTTATGTTGCGGCACTACATTTAAAATTTTAAAACTCAACATTATAGAATTTTTCTTTTGAACTTGTCTTAAATAATACACGATAGAATCAGCAAAAGATCTTTTAAATTTTGAATGGAAACATTTAAAGAATATAAATTTCGAAGTGCTTTAATATCTCATTAACCATAACAATTCTTTAAAATTCATAGAAAAGAAATTAATAGTAGGACATCACATCTGATAGATAGAATTTCTTGAAAATGATGGAAATTCCTACTTATAAAGATTTTTTTTTTATCTCATAGGTGTTTTCTTAGAAGTGTTAGCATTTTTTCTTCTACTGTTACACATAAGGCTGTCAATTCGTTTAAAATTATATCCTAGAAATACATTCAAAAACTCTATTTAAGATTTAACACTGGTAATCAATTCAATGACAAACAGACGTTTTAAAGGATAAAGTTAGTTAAGACAAATGCTGTCTCAAGAAAGGCGCATTATGTATTCGTAATAACAATAACATAATGAGTCTTGTTTTCAAAAACGCATATACCATTTGAAATCAAAATAAAAATTGTATTTTCATCTGTCAAATTATTTAATTTATTTTTAAGGTTCTGCAAAAGGTATTAATTCAAAAATATGAATAATTATAGTGTGGAGGAATGTAGCACAATATATATATATATATATATATATATATTGTTGGATATATGTAGGTGAAATCAGTCTAACACGGAGGTAACGTCAAGTGATAGTTTGTTCACAAATATTTAGAATAAAATGAAACGAAGAGCAAAGCTTAGACAGAATAACAGTACAAATAGGTAACACAGCACTTGAACAGATTGGATACACATATGCTGGAACAAAAACAACACTTCTAATGACAATCACTTGTATCGGAAACGTTTGGCTAACGACCTAACAAGTTAGCACTACAGAAAAATCTCTGCAATAATACTCTCCACCTCCTAGGCAGAATCAAATATTTTCTGGCAGATTCGCTGAGTCAATGCTAACTGACTCTAAGCGATTTCCTATCCCTCAGCTTTGGCTTCAGATCTCTTCGTACTTTTCGTGTTTCGGAATGGCATGGTGTCACGGAGATAATTCAAGAAAAGCCTGTAACTTTCCTACCGGTCAAGATTTCGACAAAATTCCACCATGTTCTGGAATCTTCGATTTGTCACCAGGTGCCCTTTCTCTCCAATTTGCCAAAATGGTCACCAACGTTAAAAAAATCATTGTTTAAGTTTTCCTTGACTGCCTGACGTAACCTATGTAAATGTCTCTTCTTAAAAAGATAAATTTTGTAGGGAAGTGGAATCTAGGGTTCGTAACAACAAACAAACGCACACAAATTTGTATAATAGCAGAAGCTATTGCACTTAAAGTGGAAGCATATGCTATTTAATTCAAACAGAATCTAAAGTGATGCACTTAATTTCATTCTTTACGCAATACTCAGTGTTATAAGAGTATCAATGGTAACCAATAATACAGTTATTGGTTGCCATTAATACACCTAGTAACATTGTAACAAGGTAACCAATAGCATCAATAGTACAGTTATAAAATAATACTAACTAAAATAATTCAAAATTTCATATTTATGGATGTTTTCATCAAATCAGTCCTTGAATGTGTAACCATTGAGAGTTAAACATATAAGTTACATCTAATTCCCATGCTTGAAATTTTTTTTAAAAAAAAAAAACAATTTCCCTAATTAATTTTGGTTTTTGTTTTTGAAATTTCGTTTTACTAATTATTATATTTCTTGAGAAAGTCAGATTTCAGAAATTTCACCCTCAAAGTCTTAAATTCACAAATTAATGAAAACTTAAGCTATTCATCTATGATAATCTAGCATTTGACTAAATAAAAAAAAGAAATATCAGTCTTCTACTTTCAGTCTTTTTGGGATTTTCAACAATGGCTTATATTTCTGACAAATTCCAATAGAATAATATAATTTACTTAAATGCATAAGATAAAACTTCCTTCAATACATTACTAAAAAGAAAAAAAAAAGATAAATAATTATGCTAATTTTCTCAGTACTTCAGTTTCACACATCATGTTATTTTTCCAAGAAACATTCAACACTGGAAATATTTATATATTATAATATGCTAATTGATCGAACTATACATTGAGTTTCAAACTTGAGGTTACGAAAGGTTGTCTGGATTTCTTGGATATTCGATTCCAATAATGGAATCCATTTAGATCCATCGTACTGGAAATTTCTTCATTACAAAACTCAAGAAAAAAAGTAAATAACTTATAGTGGGTTAGCTCATTAGGACCAGCTTTTGATGAATATAAATGAACATAATTAACGTCTTGACTTACACTGGAATTAAGTCTATTTATTCTGCGAATAGTGAGTGGTTTTGGTATTTCTTGCAGAGGAAGTTTCTTTTGTTCGTTTATATCCAATGACTCGGCTAACGAGGAAGGGATTTAAGCAATGTAAAAATACCTCATTTTTATTATTATTTCTTAGAAACTGGAATGATGGCACAATTCATTACTTGAGATTGGTGTCATTTTCCAATTTTTTATATAGAAGTAAGAAAAAGACCGTTATGTGAAAAATATTTTTCATTAAGCGGAAAAACTAATAATGTGACACGCGTTTTTTCATTAGTAAAAATTAATTCACACTTTTTTTATCATATTAAAATTTTATAAAGTTATTTTTAAAAACTGTGTGTGGTGGTTTATTGAAACTAAAAAAGAAATTAACATCCCTTATATTTAAATACTATACATTTATTTCTATATTTCTTTAAACGGAATATAGTTAGTAGAATTTCTTATATTATAAAAATTGACTGCATAGTACCACTCATTTAGGTGCAAATGATACTTCAAATGAATTTTGAAGAAAATAGCATATGAATATAGTATTTTTCAAAAGAAATGTGTACAGATATTTTAATTGAATTTCGGAGACTCAGTATCCTTTGAACAATTTTCTTTACCTACGTATTTAAAATTTATATTTTAGTATTATGTCAATGGGAAACCAATTTCAGACGAAAATTTGCATGCAAAGTTGATACAATTTTAAAAAGTTAAAATTTTTTAAGAAAAATTTCAAAACGCTTTTTCCTTCATATTTATTAATATTTTAATATGAATTTCCGTTGTAACATTTTCAACGATGTTTTAAACAATTTTTGTGATTTATTTTACAATAACCTACTTTAATTAAGAAAAAATGAAATGCTGTTCAGTATACTTAATTTTAAAAAAAATCTGATATCTAATATATTAAAGTTAATTTTAGGAAACATATTCATTTTATTACAAAATGGACCCCTAATTTGTTACGTGTAATATATATAACACGCAGAAAAAAAATGGCATTGATTGATAAATATTTGTGGAAGAAATTACTATTGACAAACAATCATATTAATCTTATTGATTTTTATTCGTTCAACAACCATTTTATACTCTATGCATTTCTCCCTTAATGTTTTTATCTTTTTTCTCAGGACTCCTAACAGGTGCTACTTTGATTTTTTTGATCATGTTTTGTTTCGTAAAATCAGGTGATCAAGACACGTAATCCGATTCACAAAAAGTGGAGGTCTATTCAGTAGAAAAAAACTTTTGAATAAATAATCGGTTGTGCAGTGTTGCTGAATTGCGAAATTCGTTCTGTTTGAAAAACAATCAACTTGAATTTGCTCCAAAATGGTTCTTAAGGCTAATTGTATTACCCACAAATATATTTCCCCCAAACTATTGATATGTTATTTCTTCATTTCTTCTTAACAAGAATTGAAATTATAATAAATTCATGCTTCAGTAACTCACCTATAAATATCTCCCTTTACCATTAGCCGTGTTTTTAAGGAAAATACACTGTAAGATAAATAAATTTTGCCGCAATCGACAGTTTCATAAATTTGCCAAATACCTTAAAAGCTCACATTTGTTCCGTAACCACAAAATAAAAGAACTCATTTATCGGATTAACTCCTTCCGACCAGAAAAAAAGACACTAGAAGATGAAAAATATCCTTCAAACATTTTTCTCTCACTGTTCTTTTCCATCAAATGTGAGAAATAGCCATAATAGTGCAAACGGTTTCAGGTCAAGAGCATAGCAAGAAATAATGAAGATCATTTTTTAGAAAAATTGGCTGGATGGTATTTCCTTTTCAGTGAGAGAAATGTGAACTGGAATCTTTTTGAGCTGGCTCCATTATCCATCTTTTGAGGAAAAAAATATATTGGAAGATTAAATGATTAATGCCACTCATGCCCGTGGCTTTTTGGTCCTATTTCAGTTGAAGGGAAAATATCTATTTTCAAATGGCGATCTCCTATAAGTAGCTGGTGGTTATTCGATATTCAATTTCTAATGTTTTAAATTGAGAAGAGTTCGGAAGAGATATTCTTAGAATTGTTCATTTTGGTTTTAGTGATATATGGAGCAATTTGTTTTCTCTTACTTCAAGGATTGTAATTTTTGAAAAGAATAGTTATCTTAAAGTTCTTTGGAACAATGGAATTTTCAGTCTCTCAGGAAAAGTTCATGTCTCGAAACTTTTCTTGAGAAGGAGAACTTAAAAATTTATGGGTAAAATTTTAGAAAATGGTAATAAGGAATGCATAATGATTTTCCCTTGTTGAAAGACAGCGAGGAAATACATTATAAATCTGACTCAATGTAAATTTATTATTGATTCTTTTGCATACTCTTTAATTATGTATTCTTTCTATGGGTTAGTAGTATTTTCTGAGAGATGTTTGCTTAACATTTAAATACCAATGGGTAGGTAAGAAGCTTTGAAATATTAGTATTTTCTTATAATTTATTAGTATAAGAGAGAGAAGTGTTTATGAGAAATTTTATTTGTAACTTTTTATGTTTTTGATGCTCAGTTGGAATACAATTGACAGTCAATGTACTATAGTTTTTATTAATATCTGTAAATCATAAAGGTACTGTATTAAATTAATATATCCATACATTGGTATGTGTTATCGAAATTTATTTGATCTGATACGTTTATTAATCAAAATGTATAAAAATAATAAAATTAAAGCCAAAAAAATGAAAAATAACTGACTACACTTATTGCGTTACAATAAGACTATATTATAAGACATTAAATTAATAATATTATTTGTGTAAGAAAATTGCAAATATTTGTGAAGTAAAGATCGTAGAATTAGAAAAAAGATAGGTCTCTTTAGATTTCTTTCAGTCAATGTATATCTAAAATTTTATACAATGCTTAAAGAATATCAACTAATATTCAAAGTTATATTTTCTAAAACTATTCCGAATACATTATTAATTTGCAATTTTGATTGAATGAAAGTATTCCATGGAATTTTACTTTTCATAAGATTTGTTAATATTTTATATTAAATCTCCATTTTTTAAAACATTCGTGTGTGAAGTTTTTGAAACTACTTTAACATTATTGCCAGTTCTGGTTTCACAAATATATTTCATTGAGATATTCCATTTTTTTTATTCAAGAAAATGGTTTACATGGGGAACAAGAAAACAAATTTCTTAACTTTCTGAGGATAAAATATAAATTTATTTTGCAGGAAAATACTAGAGCGTGACTATGCAAGAATTCTAAAAGCAGGTTTTCAACTTTAGAATACTGAGTTATTTATTGCTCAGACACTTCCTGTTCAAAATAAAAATACTCTTTTATGAAGCGTACGCTAAAATGAGTTTTTTAAGGCTAAAAGAGGCTATTTACAACTATTTGCCGTAAAACTTCATTTTATGGCACCATTTGTAATTAATAAAACATCATTAACTGCAATATATCACGTTAAATTTAAAAACAAAAATTGCATTCTTCATAATGTATAAAAGCTACACGTTACTTATTATTCATTTATTGAATATAAGCAGATAGTGCTTTTACAAAATCATTTTTCTTTCAAGGAACTTGTTTGTAAATTTATTAGTAAAAAAAAGTAACTGTTTGTTGTAATATTATGCATGCAAATAAAACACTTTGTGACTCAAATTAAATTTATCTTAATTTTTTTGATGGAAAAACACATAACTCATGTCTAAGATACCAGTATTCATGTAGTACCTTAACTTTTGTAAAAATAAGAATAAAAAAAGAACTTAAATAGGATCAGAATAAAAATGTAGCCATTAGCTTTTGTCAACCTATTTTTTCTTCACATGTAATTACCGAAAAATCTGCTGGAATATTTCCTTTCAAAGATTTCTTCAGTACAAAGTTAACTATTTTAGGTACTGAAAAGTTAGGTAAACGTTTATCCCTAGATGTTTAATATTGTCATTGCCATTTAAGATTTCAATTGCTTTTAGTATTTTATTAATACTTATTATTAAAAACCTATATTATACCAAAAGATGGGTTTCTAAATAAAGATAGTTTTTAAAAAGTATCTGGAAGCTTAAAGTCATTTTAAATTGAATATTTTATTTTATTTTCCTAGAATTTGTTATATATATATATATATATATAGTAATTTCTCGTATTCCTTTACTTCTTCTCTCTAAAATCTATTTAACATACATAAAATGCAGGTGCTTGTTAGAATGGAAATCTGTTTCAGTTGCAACCTAAACTATCGGTTGTAACGTAAACTAAATCCAATCTACAATTTAGAAAAGTATCTCGATGGGTATAAGATTCCTACAATTTTAAACGTGAAGCATAAGATGACAGAAAAATTGTATGCGCATTTTTCCAGTTTTAAGATCTCTCATGCATAAATATCAAAAGTCTTGCAAACACGTTTACGAAGGAAATAAATGTAAAGAATGAACTGGAAAATTGATTCTTTTCTTTAAAGTTCATCCTGATCAGGAAAATATGTTGTTTCGTCTATTGAGTAAAGAATTTTGTATGTGTTTCTTGGATTCGTTTCCCAGTAAACATTTTTGGTCTAAAGACTGAAAAGGGTAAGTAAAGATTTACGTTGCTTCTATTATCTGGGAAAAAAACTATTTTGTAATATTTTTCTGAAATAATTTAATTTATAGCGAAATGAATGTTTCTTAATATGTCAAAACTTCAAAAACATAAATAAATGCCTTTCATTCTTTCAAAACATTTCATGCTTGAAGAAACATACATTTTATACTTGCTTTATTGGTTGGTAAAATAATTCCAAGTACCTGTTAAAATTAGATGAAATTGTTAAAGCATGCTTTTAAAGACAATTTACAGAATGTATTGAAATTTCATATTCTACCAATTTTCATAGATTAATTTTTAGTTAACGGTTTCATAAGATTTCTTACTTTTACACTACAATTCCTATATTTAGACACCTTCAGTGTAAATTATAATTAAAATTAATATTAAATCTATCATTGTGAAATGAAATTTGCTGTTATGTATATGAGGTATTTTATAATTGAATTGAAGATTGACTGGCTAAAGAGTTTGCACTAGCATTTAAGCAAATAGTATTAGGGAAACTGTTACAGTAAGGTAGTTGTATTTTTTTAAAAAAATAAAATATATATACCTATTTTTCAAAATCATTTCTATCATTTAATGTATTCTTTATTTCTGAAAATTATTACACATTAAATTTTCTATGGCCTTGAAAGGGGGATATAATTTTTATATGGAATACAAAACAATTCATAACACAGATAAATATCTTTAAAAATTTACACTAAATATAATGTAATTTTTGAAAAAAGAATGTAAAATAACGTATTACAACAAACTAGAGTTTTGATTTATTAATATAAATTTGATCTATAAGGTATGAAACAGAAAGTTACTAAATTAATTACTGCAGTTTAGTAAAAAAGGCAATTTAATTTAGATCACGTATTGCACTTTAGCAATGCTGACATTTTTAATAGAAAATTTGAAGCAATCTGCCATTTAAAATGCAATTTTAATAAGATTTAATTTTGATTAATGTATGGTAGGAAGTCTGAGAAGATATCAAACATTTTTGTGACTAAACTGTTATTAAATATTCAATAATTATACTTTGAAACTATTTACCTAGAGAAATTTTCTTTACTATTTTAGCAAAATAAATTGCAATCACATGTTAGCTTTTTGCATAATATGAAAGAATAAAAAATATTCAAACTTTCAGTAATCGAACAAAATCTACAACATTTTACAAAACCACTTTTCAATGTTGCAGTGTAGAAAAATATAGTTTGTTTCATGGAAAAATGGCTCTTTGTATCTAGAATAAAACAATTTCCTAGGTCAAAAAACATTTTTGGGATTCAAATTTCTAACCAATTCAAATTTTCTTCGAAGTGTTTTGAGGCTAAAGAATTTGTATTTTATTCCCTTATCTATATTTCTAAATTGTATTTATTATTCATAAATCGCATTCACTGACTAAAATGGAAATATCGCTCCTTCAAATCTTAAGCCCGGCTGAAACAAAACTGAAAACGGAAATTTTGAAATGAACACCAATGCACATAACATTTCTCCCCTCTCGGAATCAAATGCATAAAGTTGAAAATGAATTTATACATTCATGTTCTTCTCTATAAAAATATCTCATACATAAACATTGTATTTGAGAGTTTTTGCAATGCGTTTAAGAAAAGCATCAATACTGGGATTGAACTAGAAAATTGCTTCACTAACCCCATAAACTTATCCTATCTTAGCTGGTCGGGAAAAAAAAAGTTTTCACCAGCTTTGTATAGAAATATTTTTATTGTTTCATGGATTATTTTCACTGTAACGTTGTTTTCTTCCGAAAATGGCAAAAACAAGGTAAAGACTAAAGCGTTTTTTATTCTTGAATGAGATGCTTTGAAAACTTTCTCTAGTTCTATTCCAAATTCTATTCTTTAGATATTATGAGGTATTGATTGTTTTTGCTTAAGAAATAATTATTGGAATATATTAAAAGGAAAGTACCCTTCAAATGATTTTTTTTTAAGATTTTAGCTTATTGAAATAAAATTAGATTTTGTAGAGTAAGTGATCATAACATTTTGCTCCATAAATCTTTTAAAACGTTTAAATGGCCTTTTTTATAAAAAAAAATAATTTAGAATTTTTAGCAACGTATAAAAACTATGTTTCCTTATGCTATGCACCCAAATTTTTGTTTTATATTGTATACGTATTTCAATCAAATAGATCTCTGTGCAGGAATTTTTAATACAGGAAACAAATTTTATTAAAAAAAAAGATTTGCTAAGCTAAATAAAATATTTCATAAATGCAAATTGCAAAATGATATAAACAATATAAAGTAAAGGAACGTTTTACAAAACATTGAAATGAGAAAGTTAAAATTTTTAGAAAAGAACTTAATTGTTAAGAAAAGGAAACAATTTTAAAAATGAATATTTACTCAAGTAAAATAATAATAAAAAAACTATATGAACTTTTGTATAATTGCTTGGCTTCATGGACAAATCATATATAGGAGCTATTATTAGAATAAAATAAAAAAAATATATAATTTACTTTTACTTTTAAGTTTTCTTGCAATTAAAAGCAATAAGGATATATTTATAAGATAATGAGGAATAATTAAACATACTTAAGGTTTTTTTTTGCGCAATATTGCTCCTCTTATGATTTTATTATATTCCCCTTTCTTTTCACGTTAGAGTGTTTCTGTTTCAAATCTCTCTTATTGTTTTCTTTGCACAGATTTCCTTCTACTTTTGTTTTCTCGACGAGTAAATATTACACCATTGATTTATGAAGAATATTTGGTGAAAAAAATAATAAGTAAGGCGGAGAGTAGTTTGAAAATTAAAAACCAACTCTTCTTGTCTACATTAGATGACACAAATGCCCTTATAAAGTACCTGTAGAGTCATATAGCATTTCTAAATCGTTCTTTTCGGAATAATTATTTATCAAAGAAATGTAATTATTCGTGGCAATAATTCTATGAGTGATACGTGAAGAATATCAAAAGTAATAAATAGAAAATTAAAAATTACAAAATTTTGACAACTTCTTAACACTTTGAGCGTTCATTGTGTCTTGATTATGCTCATTTTTGACCCAGATATTTCTAATAGAATATACATACACACACGCGTGTACGTATTTTACAAAGGATCAGAAGATTATTCTGTAGAAATAATAATAAATTATATATCATTAGCTTTCTGAAAAATTGTAAAACTATGATTTTAAATAAATATATCAGAATTTATTGAAATTTTGTGTTACTTGCAGCGCAGACTCGTACATCGCTTTCATTTATTTTGTTCCATGCAGAATATCCTTATGTTAATTCGTAAATTATCAGTAAATAGGAAAAAAACTGTGCCCTCTAATGTAAATACAAAGTGAAGTATTTATAATGTCATGATGTTCTATGCCCTGTCGTATAAATTGGATCTTCACGAAATAACTCAAATAAAATGTATTGTTTTGAGATTTAATATTTTCCCTTGAAATATTAAAGCTAATTTCCAAAAGTTATCATTCCTTCATTTAGTAAAATATTTTTCCACTAATAGATTTTAAGATGAAAAATGCAGTGAAATATATCAGTTAAATAACGGGAAAAAAATGTTTCATAAAAAAATAAACCTGAATGATTGTTTTCTACTTTTGCCGGAAAATTAGAGTAATCTAATACAGAAAAACTTCATTAAATCAAATTAATTAGAACCAGAGCCGATCTGGGATATCGAAAATCTGAGTTAAGCTGAGAAAGGGAAAACGCAAAATAAAATATAACATACAGAAAATCATATTTATATTAAATAAATCGAGTATGAATCATACTTATAGAATATGCAGACAGCTATTTTGTGAACAACAGAAGTTCGCTTAAAACTGCTTTATTTCTGATTAAACAATTATTTGCTATTTGTTACTGGTGTAAATTTTTTAACAAAGGGTTTGTGCAGTTTGCACATAGTATTTGTAAAATTCTTCCCTGCCAATTTTTTGTTCATTCATATCTGTTAAAAGATGTCAGTAAAGAAAATTTATTTTCAAAATATATAAATGATAGAAATAAATGCTATTATGGCAATTTGCAAACCACTTATCAAATTAAAACCAAATTTTTATATAGAGCAATTCAAGCTATCCCGAGATCCAATTTGGAGGGGTATTAGCTAGGTTCCGCTGTATATCAATTACCTTTTTGGCATCATTGCAAAGAAGCTTATAAATGTAAAAATTGAAATTCTCGCTCTATTTTACCTGTTTTCACGAAACTTAAATTGTGAACGTGGTGTATTATAATGGAAATATAAATACATACTAACACATTGTTATTACACATTGTTTGAAACGTGAAATAAAGCTACTTATAAGTTTCACAACTCATACAAATCTATAAAAATTAAAATTACATGATAAATTTAAAAATAGATTATGTAAAATTGAATATTAAATGAATGTTTTAATGAAACAAAAATGATTTTTCATAAACTTAAGAATACTTTTCAATGTAACTCAAATCTATTATGAAAAATTACATAGTTTCTTTATAATAGCAATAATACAGGTTTTTATAAAAAAAAAATTCCAACTTTGAAAATCTGTAATTGCAAAACTAAAGAGGCTACTATCTTTTTGGACAAATTAAACTAAAAATAAAATTTTCAAGTTTATAAAATTATAAATGTTCACTTTGAATACCATAAGAAACACGAACGAGATACCTAGGGTTACGATATGGTTGGCAGATCAGTCGCAGAGTAAATGAGAAACCCATTCTTAAGCAGCAGTCCCCAAAGAAGACCCCATTTAATTAACTGGGATTTTTTTCTTATATATTTATATATATATTGAGGAGAGGTAACATTTTACTAAAATGTTTTAAGATAATAAAAACAAATATGTTCAGTCATTTTTGGTAAAGTAATAAATTTATAAAAATATTTTCAATTTATTTTTCAGTGACAGCAAAGGAAAAAAATATAAAAAAAGAAATTCATGTAAAATAGAACCGTTATTTCTAGGAAAGAAAAAACAATTTCTTACATCCGAAAAACATGATTCGGACAACACAACATAGAAGCCTTCCAGAATATTTTGAAATATATACATTAAAATTTTATATTTTATACGTGTTTTTTTCCGCGTGCATTACCTTATCGTACAAAAACTTCGAATGTTTGCCGAAATGGAAATCCGTTTCATTTGCATTTTAAGCCTATGAAACCGATGTAAACAAAATCAAATCTGAGATTCTGAAAAATATCCCTATGAACAAAACATCCTTTTTTTCCTTTCTAAGCCGGTTGCATAAAGATGAAAGTGAAATTGTAAACTCATTTTTCTTTACAATAAATTCATTCCATACATAAACGTAGTCTTTGAAAGTTTTTGCAATTTGTTTGCGAAGAGCGTAAATGCTGGGAGTGAACTGGAAAATTGCTTCACTAACCCCTTAAAATTCTCTTTTTCCCACAATGTCGAAGAAAATACGTTTGGGCGTGTGCTTTTCAGAGATATTATTTTATGTTTTTCTTTGATTTACTTCGTTATAAATTTGTTTGTTTCATATACTTTGAAAACAATGGAAGAATTCAACACATTTCTACTTTTTAAAATGAGATTTCGTTGACATTTTTACGAAGTGTTTTCGAGAAACAATACAGTTCTATTTTTTTTTCTTTTGATGCTTTTAAAAATAGTTGCATTTCATTAAAAATTATATATTTTGTATATTTATAATAAGGTTTACTGGAACAAATGAAAATGTATATTTCATTTCTCGATACTGTTTCGATTGTGTGAAAACTATTCTTTTGAAAATATATGTCAATATTTTTTACATACAATTGAGAGAAATAAGGCACATAAAAGTGAAATACTCTATAAAACACATTTGATATATTATTCAGCCTTGAGGATCTATACTGGATCATTTTGAAAGAAATTACACCCATAAACACCCCATTTTTACCTTCATGTTTATAATGAAACAGCAAATTATTTTAAATAATTTAGTTTTATCTTATAAAAAACTCAAGAACAACTAAAATCTTCAATATTTATTACACATTATATATTTATCAACCTCGTGAGATGACGAATAAATGTAGCAAATTAACTAAATTCAATATCGGAAAGGAAAGTAATTAAATTATCCTATTTTTGAATTTTGTTCCACACAATTTTATAACAGCTAAAATGGAGGAATAATATTGCAATCATATGAAAGAGAAATAAAATGAAATTCTTTTACATAAGCATCATTACCATAATAAGCGTAGGAGAAATGAACTCATTCTTAAAATTTAATTTTCTTCTCAAATTAAAATTAATTTTTTAAAGTTCTAAATCATCATGAATAATCTTAGAAGTATTAGTAAAAATATCATATTCATCTATCATTAGTACTATCAATATATTGAGTTTAACTACAACTTGCACGAACAACCAATACCCCTTCATTGTGTATTTTACCTTAGTTAAAATTATAATTTAAGTTAACCGTAATATTTATGTTATGGATTCTAATAACATTTTTGTTTTTAACTTTAATTTTTTGATTTAAAATATACTCATTCAAATCTCTTTACTGTATTCTCAAAACGAATAAACTTCATCAGAATTCCAGCAATGCTTTAAAAGCACATTTATGTATAGTCCAGACTTTTAAAACTTTTCTACTTCATTTATTAAAAGAGCACAAAATTTACTAAGCAACACTGTCAATAGTCATTTAAAATGTTTGCTGGACATGATTTTGAAGCAATCTTGTAGTGCGGTTTCTGATTTAAAATTCATATCTAACAAATCCTATCATAGGAAGTAAACATGCGGCTAATAAAGTAATGTAAGGGGTCTCTATGTCATCACTGTCATAAGCTTCTGTTTAACTCAAGATCAAGTTTACAATGATGAGGAACAATTGATTACTTCCTGGATTTAGTACGTCGTACATAAAGTGAAATTGATTTAATTAAAGCTGTTAAAATTTAACTTAAATTTAAATCATTTATCAATTATAAAGAAGGTCATCAATACAGAAGTTAAAAATATAATTACGTTGTAATTTTGTTTTCTGAAAAGGCGCTCCAAATATTTTTCAAGTCGCGCAAGTTTTATATTAACACTCTGAATATCAATAATAATAAAACCATTTATATATTTCTTTTATTATAAAACCAAAACTGTTTTTTTTAAAAAAAATTGATTTTCAAGCAAACTATTATTTATAACAATAATTTTAAATTTAAAAAAATTCAGAAAAATGATTATAGGATTAAAACGAAGAACCATTGTAAAATATTTAGTATTTGAACTAAAAACGTTACTTGAGTACGGAAAAGTTGTCTGATTTAGATAACTGGTATATTTTTCTCATTCAATTTATTTGTAAATTCTGCTTTTGTTAGTGTATTTCTTAACATTTTATATAGATATTCAGGATGTTAAACATATGAGCTGCATACTTTTACAATTAATAATAATAAAAAATAATAACATAAACTATGCTGCTAAATGTTTTTGAAAATCTGTTTGAAAGACTATTTTCTACAATACTCAAAATGCTGAATTCACATATGTTTTCTGAATGAATCATATTTACGTTTCAATCTTAAGAAGTATAAACTTATACTTTAATTCAATCTAAGTTATGAAATTGTTGAAGAGATAAATTGAGCTTCATGTTCTAAATTTTCTTTAAATCTTCTTGGTTAAGACTAACTCTATTGAAAAATTCTTTATTAAGCAAATATTTATTCAAAGTTACTTCTCCTTTTATCACAATAATTAAACTATTAATTTTCTGAGAAGTATTTTAAGCTTAAAAGTAAATTCAAGGGAAGATTAATTTCATAATAATAATCAAATATTTGCACTTAAGATTTGCGAAATAAGTCCCTTGATAATCAGAAGTTTATATAATCTTTACTTATTATTAGATCCTATTTCTGTCTTTTGTTAATACTTATTTTACATGTAGTTTAACTGTGAAAATAACGAACCGATTAGCAAATTCTTTATTTGAATTTAATATTGAATATTACAGTTATTGTTGTTCCTTGAAGAAGCTCGTTTTTTTTTCTTGAAAGAGATTAATTGGTATTACGCAAGGGAATTTAGTATTCAATAGTAGAGTCTGATCCTTTTTTTAACTATACATTTAAATCTAAAACAAAATTAAAAGGAGGAGATATTGATTTCTTGAAACATTAGCAATTATCAAATTTGCTATTTGACTTGTAATTCTAAAATATTTGCTTAAGAACAATTATAAAGTTTTCACAACGTATAAAAAAGTTCTTTAATTTTAAACGTATTTTATAAGTGACAAAAACATCCTTTCACCAAAGTATAATTTTTTTACATTCTATAATAATCGTAAATAGTTAATGATGTACTTTTAACTGGATTAAAAATAGTTTTTAGGCAATTAGTGCCTTTAATGTAAAATAAACAGTTACATTATAAAAGAATTTGATTAGATTTTGCTTGAAAAATTTGTTAAATAATAGAGGAACTAATTCATAAATTGCTTGCTTTAATAATTGGATTGACTTTTTTGACGGTTTTTGGTATTTTAAGAAATTTTTGGCATTTGGATGCAACTTTTTTTTCTCATTAACAGTTTCTTTTTTAGAACAATTTGATTGCTGGTAGAAGTCAAATATAAAACACATTATGATTCTAATGTATCCACAACAAGTAATCATGCAAAATAATTTCTGGAGATAAACGTATTATTTTATATATAAGAAGAGCAATATGTTATTCATATATTTACACGTCATTAATGTTTCTTCTTATGTGAAAGACATTATTATTTCTCAAACTTTGAAAAATCTTTCAGAATCCTAATGCAATTTTTACAGATCGATTTTAGTGAAATATGTCAAGTTCCATTTTTAAATTTCAATCACAAGCAAAGGGGGCACAATATTAGTAAATAACTTTTCAGAAACAGTTTATCATTTTTCACGTTGCAAGCTGTGTTTGTTGGAATGGTATTGAAAATTGATTTTTGAATATGCTATTGAATGGTGTAATTATCGAATATACATATTCAAGAAAACCGAGTTTTAAACTTACCCGTGACGAAAGAATTATTGTTTAAGACAACTGGAAACTCAGCTCGTGTATTATATGACAGAATAACAATATCAGATAAAAAAAACTTTAACATAGTATGCAAAAATATTCTCATGCATAATATTTTGTATGCGAGAAGATTTTAATATTAAATATTATCTAGATTTTTATCAAGTTTACTACACAGTTAATTTTTAGTCTCTTAGTTTGGAGTAGTGATCTATATAGCGTTACAACATTCAAGTGAACTATATAGAGCTACTACATTATGATTAATCACTGGGAATAGAATTTAATCTTAGAATCAAGTTAAGTTATTACTTCATCTGATGTATCGTAATGAAGTAATTTACTATCTAATTATTTATTACTTCAATCGTCTCTTGAGATCAGGAGAGTTCATTCCTCCAAACATGATGAAAAAACATACCAACGTATTTCAAAGTTTGGAAGAACTATAACTGAAAAAAAACATGCAAATTTAAGCAAAAAAAGTTTTTTATAAAACATAAATGTTTTTATGTGTATTAAAACGAATGGGAAAAAGATCAATAATGTATATTACGTACATCAAGTACTATACAAATTGTATCGAATTTCTACTCTATATATTTAAGTACGTTTGTCTCTAATGAAGTTTCTAAAAGAAAGAACTTAAAATATATAATTAGTTTCTATATTTCAATATTTGCAATTTAAATATGAAAAAAAAAATCGATGTGAATGTCTATTGTTAATTCATCTCAAATGTTATATTATAAACATCGATATAAGTACATCGACCAGAAAGTTAAAAAGGAAAAAAAACCTAAAATTTTGAGAATTTGAAGAGTTAATATTTACTAATCAAATAATACTATTTTATATATCATATTAGTATATGATATATAAAAATAAGCTACGGTCTTTAATAAAAATGACATCACAAATTTGTTTAAGTTACAAACGGTTAAATAAGGAAATCCAAATTGAAACTATGGAGAAAATATAGTTTTACATATATTTTATTTGTAGAGAAAAATAACCAAAATTAAGTCCCATAGTAGAATAGTAATTACAAGATAATAATTGTTACTCATCAATAAATTACCAATTTTATGGAAACAAAAACAAGGCTTCGTTTTTATTTTCGAATTTGCATTAATCATACTTAAAATTATTCGTTCTGATATGATTAATTCCCAGTTTTAATTATATCAGACGGGATCATGATTACACTATAATAAATATCTCCTCTCAATATGATATGACAAATGTGTTTAATAGTGTACCTGTAGTCCGAACATACATAACGAGTCTTGACGATAAGTTCATAATTGAAGCCATCCAAACTGATGAAAGCCATAGTTACTCAAATTGAGTAATAACTAGATCCAAGTGAATTCGGATGCTATGTTTACAGTTTAAAATTAATGGATGTAATAAACCAATGCTAAAATAAACAGTAGCACTTCGATTTCAGACAGAAATTTCCCATGAATTTCAGAAAGTTTTAATGTGTTATTCACTAAGTTTTACAGAAATGGCTAAATTATAATTTATAGATCAATTCTAATTTATATTCAGTTTTTATTTTCCTTTGACATTAATATTAAATCTCTTAAGATACTTATAGTAAATAAAATGCATAAGACACATGCACATACACATTTGTATGATTTTGAATGACTTGGAATTACTAAATTAGGAGTTGTTAGCTGAAAAGGCTAAAATATTAAATTTCTGATTTAATTAGGTTTTGAAAAGTGTTGAATATAAATAATATTCTTTTAGTGATTAAGTATTTTTCAAATATATAAGTTAAGTTTCTTCTTTTACATATTAATAATATTAGCTTTATTCCAAATATTTTTTTCGTTGCATTAAGGTAACAATAAGGTTACATACAAACTTAAGAAAACTAAATCAAAATATAATATAATAGAATATTTTTTGAAGTTATTCAAAGAAGTTTCCTAATTTTTCAATTAGCAGATATAGACATTAAAACATTTAGTGACAATAAGCAAAAGCCTGTTTAGAAAGAAACAAGAACTTAAATTTATTTAAGTAATTTTTTGGCAGCTTTAAATACAATTATATCTTTTAAATTATAGCATATTTTTTTCTCTTAGAATTTTAATTTATCCGAGTTACGTTCTACCAATTACTTATGTTTCAAAAGTCTTTGTACTTATAATTTATTATTATAATTTTTATAGTAAAATTACATAAATTGGTATTATTTCTTGTAAGATATTCATATTAAAACGTTTTTATATATATTTCACTTGGTGTGTGTGTACCAGTGTGTCATCAAATTTTCGATCGTTAATGTAACCAACTTCCCATCAAGCTATAGCTCTGGAACGTTGGGAATCGTTCGTACTCGCCTAACAATGCAATATTTAGACATTTGCGACAAGTTTTAAATATATTTCAATAATTTTCTTAAATAAACTTTGTCACCACGTAAAAACGTTGGTTTTTATGTGGAATTATTTTATTCATATATTTATAGCTAATAAAATAAATCTTCGAATTATAAGTTAGAACACATATCGTATTTATACAGATTGAGCAACTAGGATTACAGGATATTGTTGTAAATTATGCTTTGGTAATAATTCAGGCTGCGTTAAATGACATGATACTTAGGTGGTATTTATATCGATTTATTGTTATTAATTTAAATTGTATGGTTAAAATTTACAATAAGATGCAGCGCTTGATGTACTTATATTTGCTATGCAAATGAAACGTACTGTTCGATGCTAGTTTCATGCTAGAGTAAATAGTTATAATTTTCGCAGACACGAAGTTCCAGCTGAATGCTTGGGAAATCTCCAATAGTTTTTTCCCCCATGGTGGAAAAGTCAATTGATCTTGAGTGACAGGGCGTTTCTTATTCTCAATTTGTGGACGGGGAAAAACCCCATTCTGTCTTCCTGTTGTAATATTCTTGGAAATTAGGCCAAAAGGAACTTCACTTGGATAGTTATTGAGACACTTTCTTTCGTTATTGTTGAAGATAATTTCCACATAATTCCCCTCAAGCTTTATCGTGATGATACGAAAATACGAAACAAACGTAATGAATGGGGTTTAGAGAAGGTTGCTTTCCAACCATCACTGCAATTGATATGCATCCCCTTCCCATTGTATTGAATTTCGTTTTGGGTACCTTCCACCAACTTCAACGGCTGATTCTAGTTTAGATGGTGGGTGTATTTGAAGCATAAGCTGTTGACGATATATATTATTAATCATCTTTCATGAGTTGGTGCTTTAGTTACAGACAAGTTTATGCGTCGGGAGTACATGCAACCTGTAGTTATAAGCTGTGTTGCTATCTAATGTTCAAGTTCCTAGGTCTCCACTTCAGCGGTTGTGTGTTTTCTCGCCGCATTGCGGTCGGCTTTCTACTCCAGGGTGGGAAGGAGCTTGAGTGACAATTGGAAATTTAAATCCTCGAACTTGTTCAATCACCTTTTTTCAAGCCAAAAGTGATTCAATTGGTTAGTTAGTTAATTAAGTTTCTCAACTTCTATCATCGTTGTTGAAGAGGGCCACCGCAATTTCAAGAATCTGAAATGAAATTTCTTAAATAAATCTTTGTTTTCTATTTTTTTGTTTACTGTTTAAATTGTATTAACTAAAATATCTTAATTATTTTTGTCCATTTCAAACACAAATAATTAAAGTTTATTTTTACCACCCAAAGATAAATTTATATGCAAAAAGCATGGATCTGACAACATTAAATTTTGATTTTATTTTATTTAATAATAATTAATATCTAATGTTTGTGCTTTATTTAATTAATAATTGCTTTTAAATGAATAATTTTGCTTCATTTCACCACTTCGCTTGAGATAAATGAATGTCGATAAGCAGACATATGCAGAATCTGGACTCACACATATTTATGTTAGATTTACACCTAGAGTAATTTGGAAAATAATTAATTTTATTCAGAATCAAAAATACATTTTTCTTTGTTTTAATTTATTTTATTTACTTATATAATTTTGTATTAAAATAATAAATATTTTAAGATATTTTTAAGCTAATATTAATAATGGGCTTAAAGCATTCAATTGTTCTATCTTGATTTACTCCTGTAAAATATATGCATATCCATGAGATTAACTGTAGAAGTATATGCTAGAACAAATACTTTTTTTTAATATATTAAGAGTAGGAACCATAATGAAAAATTCCCATTTTTTTTAATAAAGTCTTTTAAAAATAATTAATTGAAGGTAAAATAATATTTTTGTTAAATATTTGATGCTGGATTTTAAAAGCCTTCAGAAAACAATTATAAAAATAAATTGTTTTGAAAACAAAGATTCTTTTAGAATTATTAAAAAAATGAAATGAAATTCTGGTTTTTTAGGAAACACACTCTACATTCAGTTCTTCTGTCTATAACTTATAAGCATTTAAGAAGTTTTTTAGTTATTTCAATATGCTCTTTCAATTGATGATTTTTTTTGTTCATGTTAACAATAGAATACTCCAGTCATAAGAAAGATGCAAAATATCTTAAATAAAGAGAGAAGAATTCGGCTTTTTGAATTCCTTTCTTTTTATTATTTTTTATGATAAGAAATGTTGAAAAGCTTTCAAAAACTTATGCAGTACAAAATTATAACATAACTCATTTTGATAATTGTGCTTTGAAAAATTAAATAAATATATAATTAAAATATTTGTTGAATAAGAAAAAAGAATTTATTCAATTTTAAAAATGGAATAAATATTTTACAAAAAAAATTGGAAATTACTAAATATTTTAATTTAAATCAAACTGAAAAATTCATTTTGAAATTAGCTATGTATTCCTTAGCTATTATATTTCTAAGCTTCTAAAGAGGATTTAAATCCTTGAAATTAAAGGAAATTTGAATTTAAAGTTATCACTGGTCCAAGGCAAGACGTATTATTCATTGAAATTGAGAGTAGAGTATTGATGTTTCAGGTTCACGAAACAAATAAATGATCTAATCAATATTTAAATCGTCTACCTGCAAAAAATAATTATTATATACGGAAGAGAGAAATAATCTACATAAATATATAATTTTCCGTGATAGGGTTATGCACAGGTGCTCAGGAACACAAACTTATATATATATATATATATATATATATATATATATATATATATATATATATATATATATATATATA
>BMAW01027401.1:4802-53410 GCA_019974015.1 Nephila pilipes | reverse complement strand
CTCGTACTTCGTTTCAGTTATTAATCTAAAAATATCTTAAATTATTCCAAATGATAATTATTTAATCACTTTTAAAAGTTTATTATTTAAACAAAAAATACACCCTATTTCCACATATAAACTTATATTAAATTCTATTCCTTGACAAAATATTCTTACTTTCACAGATGAAGCTAAAGCTAAATATCTTTATAAGATTTTTGAAAGTATATCAATATAAAATAAACTTTGACTTATATTTACATCTTACGGAAATGTTTATTTATATTAAATGTCTGAAATATAAAATGAGAATCATTTTTAAAAGTGTTTTTTTGAAAATTTAACATTATGTTGAAATATTTTGTTGGTTCTGATTTGTCAAATCGAAATATTTTGTTAGTTTCGATCTTGTTGGTGTCGATCTATCGATGTTATTCAAAATTTTGTTATTTTTAAAGAAAGCAATTTAAGATAAAATTATAATGCTCTCTCCCTAGCATTTTTAATAAATAAACAGTTTTATTAATTTTAAACCAATTACTTTTGTAAAATAACGACATTTAAGTATTACTTTTTTAAATTAAGTATAAATGCTTAAATACATGATATTCAATCCAGCGTTTAGAAGATAATTGTTTTTACAGGCGAGTAAAATTTAATCTTAAACCAAATTTTAAGAAATTTAAAATATATTTATCAACAACTGTTGGATTTGTATGAGATAACTAATTAGAACATAATGAAATCTAACATTTAGAATATTAACTTTTATAAAACTAATAAGGAATTCGAAGTATTTATGAAAACAATATTATTTGAATTTCAAATTTACATTCCAATGCCTTAGTTCTAACTTATGCAATCATATTAATATTATTTCCATAATTTGTGTTATTTATTTAAATTTCTCTATTCATCAAAGCATTATATTTTCTTTTCTTTTTTATTCAGAAAGAAAGGTATTCCTCGTTTTGTATTCACAAACTGATCTTAAGAGACAGGGTGAAAATTTATTCTAACAGTGTAACCTAAGAAATAGCTCTTTTGTTTGTTCTCTTGACCTCTTTAGAGCACGCATGCGTAGTAGATATATCGAACGCAGCTGCAAAATTTCTTCTATTCGAATGAAAAAAAAGCCGAATAAGAATTCTTCTAACCTTTTAATACAAAAAAGTAAATCCCGTAAAGGTAGGTTTCTAAGAAATAAAAAATTTAACTCAATTAAAAAAGTTGTAACACCCTATTGATTAGTTCAATATATTTCTTGGAATTAGTTTTATACCGCTAATCGTATCGAAGTTCATCGCACTAAGTTTTTATTACATATATAAGAATTTCCATCTCTTTTCAGTTACTGGATAATTTAGAGATTATTTTAATTTTCCTGATAAACTCTTAAGTATTTCGACACCCAGGAACTGAAAGAGATTTCCACTTTTTCGGTTTAATTAATTTTTATAAGCTTTTATTTAACTTGCGATATTCACATGTATGCATGTCAAATGATGTCTTTTTAGTTCAAAATTTCTATTCGAATTTCAACTCCTTTCGTATTATTCAATCGAGGTGAAATGTTGCATACACAGTTTTCTCCTATGACAGTAGAATGCTACGTTAAGCTCAATCAATGATGGAATTTAGGAGCGTGAATTTCATCTCTATTCCTATAGTTGTGAACTTTAAAAAGATTATTTTCTTTTGTATAACTAGTTTTCATTAGAATTTAATCAATCTGGTTTAATCTGAGATTTACATTATTCAATATTTCTAATATATTTTTAACATATAATATTTAACAGCAGGGAATATTTTTTATCCCAACAATATGTCATTAAATTTGAAAACATATGTTATTATATCTTCGAAATTTATCATTAGATTTCAACCATCTAATGATAAATTACAGCGATAAGATGCTATATCCTTAAAATTGTTTGTTAGATCTGCACAACAAAAAACATTTAAGTGAAATTTCAAAAATGTTGTAAACATTGTAGAGTTTAAGAATAAAAAAAAGTTTATTAACCATTAATATTGAAATATTTGATGTGTATTTTGGAAAAGATTAAGTACAAATCAGAAGAAATTAATATTGTCTTACAACCGATTGGCATTAATTTGAATTTTTGAAGTTTGAACTTTTATAAAATATTTGTATTCATATTATTTTAAAAAAAGTTATAAATTTTTTTAAATATGCTTAGGGTAAAAGTTCATCTTGTTAAAGCATCACTCTTTATATGGTATGGGCTCTCAAACAAATAATTTATACCATATGTTTCCAATTCGGTTGCCTAGGAGACAAGATCGCGGAATGGCGGCCATAGGTTATCGTCGAGTTATGGGTTCGATTCTTGATGTCATTAAGACCCACCGTGTAGCCGGGGTTCATGCATGTTAAATCTGTCGAGGCTCACAAAGCCCTTCCGTCGGAGTGGTAGAGAAGTTTGGAGAAAGAGAAGCCATGTCAGGTGTTGTCCTCGTCACTCAACCGAGGTTCAAGTTTACGTGGTCCATCACGAATACCCCTACTGTTGCTTTTAAAGCGACGTCAATAAGAATCAATCATACCAATTTGTTCTTAATTGTTAACGAATTTTATTTTTATTTTTAATGAATTTTTTTTATCAATATTCCATCCAAATTGTTAACAAAGTAGATTAATTCATATTTTAACAGAATCAAGTATTGATATACAAAAGCATTGTATTAGAAAATGCCGCGTTTGAATAGTTAGGACATTTTTAAAGTTTTTAAGTAATCCAATTAACGTATGAAATATTTTCTTTGATATTTCTTAAATTTGAGTTAAAACATAAACACATCTCTAAAAAATATTATGTTTTGAAATAAGAAAGTAATCTTACAATATATTGGACTATAAATTATGGCCACTTAAATGAGTTCAGCATTGTATAAAAACCGTCATTTATTTCCTTAATACTTTTCTGCATAGATAAAAAAATGTGGCTTTTCAAATCATATCCAGATTATTGGTTAGAAAATAGCTGTCTTCATTAACAAAACAATATTTATTACAGTAGAAGAAGATTTTAAGAAATCAAATTAGTATCTGACATATTCTATGTTAAGTAGTTATACAAGAAAACTGACTAAAATACGGAGATAGTTTGAGTGAATAAATATACTTCAATTTGCATATATCCTCTGAGAGTTGTGAATCAGTTCGCATAAGATTGTTATTTGCTTTCCAGTTGCAATATTAATCACTAGAATTGATTACTAATAATTTTTATCTATTAATATATTACCGACATTTATTACTTATTACGAAATTTATTTTTCTTAATCAATTCTTCAACTTAATTGTATCTACGGCTTTGTATGTAATGAGGAGTTATAAATTTAACCATATTAAGCAACACTTTTCAAAATTATATGATTTTCTAAATTTTTTAAATGCGACTAAACATTTTTTTTGGATAAATTTGAACAGTCTTGTCAGACTAGAAACTGATAACCCATCAAAAGAATAAACTTTTATACAACTTAAATTTTTTCTTATTTTAAAAATCTTTTATATATTTTTCATCGAATATAAGCTGATTTTACATCGTAAGTTAAAAATTCATGTGACAATAATATAGATTAAGAATGGGGTGCGTAGAAGTTAATGTGTATGGCCAAATGTATCATTGTGAATTTTATATCAAAAAAGTGTTTTTTGGTGATGTTCAAAATTAAATTGTAAGATATCATTAAAATAGTTATAATTATTCAATTGTTTTTATTGTGATCAGTTTATCAGAAAAATGTGCATTTTAAATTCGATCGAGATCCCTTTATTTTCTAATTGTAGCAATCTTAATTTTTATTGATAAACATGATTATGTTTATTAGCATTACCTTATAAAATTTGATGCTTGCTAGTGGAGGTCATATTAAACGCCAGTTAAATCATAATGTATAAGTTATTATCATTCTAGTACCCTTATTTTAAAAGCAGATAAAAGTAACAAACATGCCTTAGGGTTGTTTAGTCATATCTTTTCATTTTCCAATTTTAGAAGCTTTAATTTTTCATTTCTTTTTTTCATCATTATTTCTTATATAACTTTAAAAAAGATTTTTTTTCAATATATCTTTGAAAATTTAGAATCAATAACCATTTCAGTTAAGATAAATGAATTGATTATTTTTAAATAGTTTAAAGAGAAATGAAATTATAGAAGCGATTTCTAAGTAAATTAATGTAAAGAAAATAAAACTGGGTCCAAGCATTCACTATTCTCGTAAAACACTTAATTCACGTAAGTTCAATAGAGCAAATGATCTGTAGCATCTATTTGGTAGACTATATAACAGCAGAAATAATTAGTGTGTATAGGTAAATTTTCATAGGAATATAAGGTTACATTTATGAAGATAAAATTACTAGATACTTAACATTAGCAATATCATATAGCCCTTATGGTTGGCTTGACTCAAATGAATGGTTGATTCTTTTTTAATCATAGAAATTAAGCCCTCCTGTAGAGCACGATTTGAAACTTGTATACCTTAACCAATTTTTTTTTATATTAATCATCAATTAGTTGATCATAGGAAATAAACCCTTTTATAAAGTACGAGTAGAAACTGTATCCTTCAAAGAATAGTTTTTCTTACGTTAATCATCAAATAGTTGAAGGAAAAGAGTACAGAGAAAAAGAGTAAAGAGAATTGATTTATAAAAAATGTTCATAACACAAAACGTAGTACAATATGAAATTTTAAAAGAATACACACACACACACACATATATATATATATGAGTGTGTGTAACTAGTTGAAATCTGATTTCAAGAAATAAAAAAGATGAAATAATTATTTTAACCGATAGTAAAGAGTAAACGTGGCTCTCAAATTCATGAGCAACATATTCAAATACATACAGGGACATTATTATTACAGTTGCATTTTCAAAAGGCTATGAAATCAGTACCACAGGTTACATCGACCTGATATTTCATCTGAGTATATGTGAAGCTATACTCAGTATATGTGGAGCTATACTCAGTATATATGAAGCTATACTTGTATATATTACAAACATACCAATTAAATTATTAAATGACATTGCATCATTTGGC
The DNA here is from genome assembly GCA_019974015.1 of Nephila pilipes. Taxonomy (NCBI): domain Eukaryota; kingdom Metazoa; phylum Arthropoda; class Arachnida; order Araneae; family Nephilidae; genus Nephila; species Nephila pilipes. The sequence continues at coordinate 48,335 of BMAW01027401.1, read as the reverse complement.
AATCATTGCATCATTTGGCAATCATTGCATCATTTGGCAATCATTGCATCATTTGACAATCATTGCATCATTTGGCAATCATTGCATCATTTGGCAATCATTGCATCATTTTTTAAATTACAATGCATCATTTGGTAATGAATAACATTCAGATCTACACTTCTAGATTTCATGGATTAAAATAACTGAATTTTTTCAAAATGCTCTCTTGGTGTATTTAACATATTACTAAAGTGAATTACCCCGTTACTTATTTGTGGCTAAAAGGTACAAAGCATGTTAGACTACAAAACAAATTTTATACTTTTGTGCCAAATGTCAACTGAATTAGAGATTGTGAAATGCAAGGTCTGGGCCAACCCTTAAGTCTGTTCAATAGTTAGCATATCATAATATTATATTATCACCGAATTTAAACGATTATTTAAAATTTCAGCCAGATCGAGTGATAGAAATGAGGTTAAAATCCAAGTAAAATGTTCAAGGCCCGGATCTGTCACTCTTTGATTATACGATAGTATTGTATTGTCATAGGAGAAAATTCTTTAAGCGAAATTTCAGCTCCATCGGTTGATGGGAAGTAGATTGCAATTCCAGTACAAATTTTTAACTAAAAATTGTGTTTTTACATTGTGAACATAGCAAGTTAAATTAAACCTTAAGAAAATAGTAAAAATTAGTCAACTTCAGAAAGGGGAAATTTATTTCATTTCTTGATTGTTGAAATACTTAACAATTTATCAGAAAAATTAAAATAATCATTAAAATAAATAAAAATAAAAGCTAAATGAAAATTCTTAAACATGTAATAAAAAAGTAATACGATTAACCCACATTCGTTTAACGGTATAAGAACTACATCCAAGAAATATACATTGAACAAATCAAACTTATCCCTTTTTTTAAATGGTTTGAATTTTTTATTGCTTAGAAACCTACTTTTATAGGATTTACTAAACGGGTATAAATTTTGATGTAGAAAAACACTTCTTACATACATATATTTAGATGAATATAGCGAGTTAAATAAAATCTTGCAATAAATAAAAAGGCTCCCTTATTCAAGTACAAATAATTCAACTGTTCATTTAAGGATACATGGTACATTATTGATCCTAGTCAAGTATAATAAGTCAATTAAGAATAGCTGCATCACTACGCTTCTCCGGAAAACATTTAGGGCGAAGCTATTTCCGTGTAGTTCGCGGAGTAAATGATGTCCTCCAAATGGACCTTCGGTTATTATGTGCGAAGGATTGAACAGAATTCACAAGATTTGGTGGGAGTTTTGGGCAGCTGTTTAAAGTGGTTGCAGCAGTTGGAAATTTCCTGTTAAATATTCAGTTGTTGTTTTGAAGAGAATAGAGCCATAATAAGACAACGGGTTGCATCCGAACGAGTATGAATATAAAACTTATAAGGAAAACTGAGAGGTTTTTTTTTTAAAAAAAACAATTATTTAAGAACCTATATTCGGTACACACACACACACTGATATATATATATATATATATATATATATATATATATATATATATTACATATTAGTATGATATGACATATCTTTATGCTAACATTTTGTGAGGAAATCATGCTGTTACAAAAATACTATTAATATATAAATAAAATATAACACAATTGTTTGTCAGGAGATCAACTTGTTTTACATTTTTAACCTTGTGTTATAACGAAGACTGCATTTTTAATAAATAATCATACGATTTTAAAAAAAGAAGCATGATATATTTTTATTATCTTGTAATTACAGTTAATAATTGTTGAATGCTTCTTTCGCTTACGAATTATTGCAAAAACTATCTGCAATACAACAGAAGCGCTGAGATTACTTCGCTACGTAGCATTTTTTATATGCATTTTCAATTAAAAATATTTCATTTCTTATTTTAAAAAAAATAACTTTCAATTTAAATAAAATATAAAATACAGTATTTTTAAATTAATGAGAAAATATCTCATGCTAAATTGAAACCTATAATATTTTTTCATTTACTTATAATATTTCTTTATCTTTTAAATTAATCATATTTACTTTATAAATCTTCTTGATTTCGTAAGCAGTCTTGATAATTTAATATTTTTAATCTAGATTTGATTTTAGAAATAAAACAATTCATTGATTTAGTACAGTTTGAAAAAGAAAACTGTCATTGAAAAAGAATTTGTTCAATAAAATTGAAGTCAAGAATATTAAATGAATATATATTGAGCTACAGTAAATAAAAACAAAAGCTAATTAATTGAGATTTAGCATATTATTAGTCTATAAAATGTATGTGGCTCTCTGCTGGATTTAGAATTTAAGTTAAATAAAAGCATAGTTCAGATAAGAGTTTCAACCAAATTCTGTTCTAGAAATTTTGTGAATGCAAATTTATAGAATAAGATACATTTTGTATTATAATGATTTATGAAACATGATTGACAATATTATTGATTAATAATTTCGAAGATATTACCTCCTTCCCTTACCTTCATATAATACAGCAGATTAAAATTACGAAATAATAAAATTTTTAGGAAAAAAAGAAATTTAAAAGGATTAGAATTATGAATTTAAAAATGCATTTTACTTGTATTCTAATACTCTAAGTAAAATAAAAGTCCATATGAACAATGAGTATTAAATAATGTCATAAAATAATCTTACATTCAAATTAATGATATATTCTTTTGGAAAAAATGCATGCAGTTATACAATAATGAGGAAGACGTTTTATGGGCGCAATTGTAATATTCAGTCTTGTACGATCAAATCTTAATTTCAAAAAAATTCACATTTCTGATATGATATCCTTTTTTTTTCTTATAATATATTTAAACAAGGTTAACATTGTAAAAGAATATATCAATGCTCCTTAAATGTATAGTGCAAAAAATAATAATCATAAGTCAATTTCTCTAAGATCACTTACATACATGTCAAAAAGTTCATGGTATGAGAATGTTCTCTATAATGGAACAAGTTCGGAAGATAAGCAGCTGTTTTTAACCGATTTGCACCTTGCTCGACTTTTATACGTCACTATAAAGATTAACTTGAAAGTTTTAATAAATAAGGCATTGCGCAAAAAGAGGAAAATCAATTATTAACAAATTTAACAAATTACTTATATAATGCTCAAAATTAAATGAGAACTGAAAAGTAAAAATTCTAACCTTAGAGTACAATATAAATAAGCAAATTTGTCAAAGCAATGAAGATTATATATCAACATTTGGTTATTCTACATTTAAAAAAGACTGTTAAAATGTTAGAAAACACTTTCAAATCAGCACATGGTATATTTGGGATCTAAGTATGCTATTTTTTAAGTACATAGATATTTCGAAATTTTTTAAAATTATTTTCTTACTGATTGCTTTTATAGCCTTATTTCCTGATGTTTAATTAGAATCATATAATTTTTCCTCTAAGAAACAAATTTTCTTAAATTTAATGATTACTATTACAATTTAAGCTTCCTATTCCATGCATAATAAATAACGTTAATTCTAATTTCTAAATCATGAATATTGTCAAAGTGCCCTTTAATTTTATGCAAGGGACTTGGAAATCACGAGAAGGCTTTAGACCCCCGTCTAGCTGTCAGGACATTTACTGTGAATAATAATAAACTTCTCTAAATATTCACTGAATACGTAAAGAGGAAAATCGGAGCCTCTAAAAGGTTTATGTTGTATGCTTTATTTCTGTTAATGGTGAACATTGTCTCGGGGTTGATTACTGAATTATCACTCTTGTTAGGTGGGCGAGAATTATTTAAATATTGACGCTTATCTGGATGGAGAAAGCGGCAATTTAGCGAATACTTTAAGCCCTGCAGATGTGACTGCAAACAACTTGGAACTGGTGCTATTTTATATGCATTTTTAAATAAAAAAAGAGTTTTAAAGCACATATTTCATTTACAAAAATAAGTTTTCCAAATAGAAAAATTCTGATATGTTACAATAAAAGAACTCTGATTTAAATATACAAGACTATTTGCGATAACTAAAGTGCATAATGGCAAATAATTATGACAAGAACAGAATGTTTATATATATATATATATTCCAGAGACCTTTTTTGATTTGTTGAGGTAGAAGTTCGTTACGTCCGCTATGTTAGACTCGTAAATAAAATGCAAGATATTTACAAAAACTGTGGTAAGTTTTGAAAAAAAGTTTCCAGACAAATGTTTTTTCAATTTATTTCTTTTTTTAATTTTTTTCATTATTGACCCTCTCTTTTTCTTTCTTTTTTTTCCCTGTGTAATTTTTTTCTATCTTCTTTAATTTTCATTTTTGTTTTAAAGACATAAAAAATTTCAGCATTAGTATTCTTTCTGTCTGAGGGCATTGCTAGATTTCCGATATTAACTCCCGCGGGAAAAACTTGTAATGTAAAAGATTGAGTTGTACGTTACTGTGGCATTGCATGTTGCCTTATGTAATATTTAAATATTTTTTTTCAATCTGGTTGACTGATTTTTGTGTTTTTTTTTATATTTTCATTGATTACCAATAAAATGAATGACTTTGCCTATTTATAATTTTTACTTGATTTCTTCTTCTATCATTGTTTTCTTCCCGATTTTTTCAATACATGCATTTTCCAAATGTGTTTAAAAATGTTACTGTGGGGATCGTTAGACCTTTAAAATGTGTTTAACCAGCTAATATGTCAAAAGCCAGATTCATGATACATAAAAGTTTTATTCTTTTCCTTTAAGCCTTTCCTCTCCTTTGCCTTCAATATTTTTCAGGCCTTGACTTATACGTGTTCATGACTTGAAGTTTGTCTTCCTGCTATTTGTGTTTGTTCAACTTTCTTTCATATATTTGATCTATATTATATTTGTTTCGTTGTGTGGATTTTTTTCTTTTGCTATTTTCTGTTTATTTTTTTTCTTTATTTTTTGTTTGTACTCCCATATATATATATATATATATATATATATATATGGGAGTACAAACAAATGGGAGAATTAAATAAAAAAAATGTATTGTGATATTTTTAATTACCGATTCTGGCTTTTGACATATTTTCAGGTTTATGCACTTTTTATAAGTGTAACATTCACCTAGATGAGAACTTTATATAAAATATATGGTACAACCAAAATAGTGTTTCAAAAGGCAAATAACCTAATTATAAGAACCATAAAACACACACACATATATATATATATATATATATATATATATATATATATATATATATTTATATATAAAGAAAAAGCAGTACATTAAACAAACCAAAAAAGAAGAAAAGAACACTCCAAAATAAAAACAATTAGACAAAATGATTCATGGATTACATGGACAAATACCATGCAAATAGCATAAAAACTCTTATAATAACCTAGAGATATTATATTTCTATAAAAACCGAATTTGGTATATTATATTTCTACAATAGATATTGCACATTTCTCCAATTTTTCTCCGAATATATATTTAAACTGAATATCATTTATATACATAAATGTCGGAGAAAATTGTACTATTGCCAAAAATTAAATTTCAAAAAGCTTAGAACTAGCAATAAAAGAAAAAATAACACCAATAAAAACATATTTGAATTTATAATTAAAATAAGAAATATTAAAAATAATTATGAATTAAAATATAACATTATAACATAGAAAAAAAATAAACATTACAGTTATTATAATTTAAATTTCTCATAAAAATGAATAGGGAAATTAGAATCAAAAAATATTTTTTCGAACATACAAACACACATAAGGATATGTAATTATAGTATTATATATATATATATAAACGTAAGGAGAGTTAAATTATGAAATAAAAATTTTGTACTTATTAATTAATCTTTTCTTTCTGCCTTACAGAACTATTTGTGTATGATTTCAATTGTTATTGATTTTTCACAAAAGATAATCAAAATTTAACTCTCCGAACCCATTTAATTTTCTTTGTTTATACTCGAACTATTACATGCGCTCTCCTTGATCGAAACCTTAAGTAAGGAATCCTGAAAGAGTAATAAATAAAATTATTACACAATCATACACCAAATTTTATTAGTCTATCATCGAGCTGCTCTGCTTGTAGGCCTATGATATTAAGCTCCCTGATTTTAATTTTGACCAAATAAAGAATTTTAACATCTGTCTGTATCCGAACCATTATATATATATATATATATATATATATATATGTGTGTGTGTGTGTGTGTAGCAATATATATATATATATATATATATATATATATATACTAGTGAGCAAAACTGAAGCAACTTTTCAGATTGTGCCGTAATTCCTAAAAAATCAATTGGATGACATGAAATTCAAACTACAGAGGCACTTAAGCTGATGAAAGCATAGTAGCGAAAAATCAAACAAAGCATACGTTATGGAACAATGCAGAAAAATGATTTATTGGCAGAATGGTGTTAATAAAGAACATTGTCTGATCCTGAGGAAGAATATCAAATTAAAATCTCTTAAAAAGGGATATAACCAACCCTAGCTGCAATGGTTGCTTCACACTGTTTGTTCTCAATAATTACCAAATTATCCAGCAGTTCGTGAGGTAAAAGTTGTCATTCACCAAGAAACATGTGTTTCAGCTGTCTGGTGTTCTTTGGAGGATGCAATCTTAGTACCGGGCGACGCGAAAAATGTTCACCACACCACACATGGTCGATGGGTTTTAAATCAGGAAAGCACTTTGGACAATCCATTCTTTAGATATTTTCACTTTCTAGGAGATCCTCAATAGCCCCATGTCCTGTGTGGACGTGCATTGTTACCTACAAAAGAAAAGTAAAGACATATGGCTCTTCCGAACTGACGCACATGTGGGAGCATAATTTCATTGGTAAGTAAAACACTGTCGAAAATATGGAGTTCCGTTCGTCCATTCAACATAATGCCTCCCCAAACAACCACTGCAGACCAAATATAACAATGTTTTTTCCCCTGATGTTAGTAAGTTGAAACCATCCATCCATATGAACTGACGCTAAGAATCTTGCTCTGACTGAAATAACTCTCATCAGTAAACAGAAAGTGTCTCCGTTAATAAGATGTTCAGCCTTTGTGTTGTTGACACTACTATAAACGGTGCCACCGATTGGTTGCTATTAATGGTATGTAGCGCTCAGAATGACGGGTGATTAAGCCACCTTTATGCAAATGTCTGGCTATAGTAAATCATGATATCTCTCCCCCTGTTGACACACCCAGCTGCTGAGAAATGTTACCTCTCGGCTGGTTCTGGTCATTTTTTGCCTGAAGAACAATATACCCGTCATTACTTGTTGTTTTATTTCGACCGACCATCTAAAACCTTTCTTGAAGCTGTAACTATAATTTGGAAGACTTTCCAAGCTCTGAATACTACACAATTGACAATTCTGAACTCTTGTGCAACACTCGTCAAACTACCTCCACCCTTTTCTAGCTCTTTGATCATTTTACCATGTGTAAAGGTAACCTGATGGTTTCTTGTAGCTATTATAAAAGTAGGATTTCTCTTTCACTTGCAAGGAATGTCTGGAAATGTGTCTTTCTTCCTTCATTTTAAGTTGCCTTGCACTGAACACGAGCATTTCACGAGTTTGCATGCCGTGAAGTCACCTCATATGTTATGTTTCTAATATCTGCATATGGATGAGCTTTTTACTTAGCTCTTTTTTCACTGTACTGGTCGCAAAGCCTTTTTTAACAATTTCATGGTTTAATGCAGAAAAACACATTTGTTACTAAAGTTTTGTACGCTAGTATATATATATATATATATATATATATATTTACACTAGTTTTTTTTAAAATTTAGTTATTAATCATAAATAAAATAAGAATCTATTTCAAAAGTTAACAATATAACACAAAAAAAAATAATAAACAATAAATCACAAATAAGCCTTTAGGAAAAAAGTGGACGTGAACGAAACTAAAAATAGAAAGATAATATGTTAAACATATTTTGCTATAAAAGAAACTATATTATATATATTTGGTTCACGTCCACTTTTTTCTTAATAGCTTACTTGTGATTTGTTGTTTATTATTTGTTTGTGTTATATTGTTAACTTTTGAATTATATTCTTATTTTATTTATGATTAATAACTAAAATCAAAAACTACAAAGAAATAAAATTAAAAAAAAAGCAAAAATCAAAGCGTAACCATTGCAACAAAACTAGACACTTGACAAAGAGTTAGGAGATTAAATTCAAGCATGCAGATAAATTCATTGTATGCTTTTTATTGGCCACCTTTGATTTGTTATTACAATTTTTATGTAATATTAGTGTCAAATATTTATAACTTTTTTCACATTTTTGTTGGTATTGAATAGCTGTGTTTATCGATAATTATTAACAAGACAAATTGTTTCAGCAGTAAAGTATTGATAATTATTACTAGAATAAACAAAAATTTCTAAACTTTTTTTTTTTATTTATAAGCATTTAAGGAATACATGTTATTATTTATCAGCATTTAATTATACCAGTTACATTTCCTTAATCGGCAAATGTTAAGATACCATTGATTCTTCGTCGCTAATGGTTTCTAACTTAAGAATAAAATAATCCAATTTACTAAGGTACATTTTATTTAGATCTATCGCTGTGTCTTAATAATGCAATCGGTAACATTAAAACCAATTATGTGACTAATATCTTGAAATTCAAGAAATGATTTTGGCGAAGTATTTTCAGAAATTAAGTCTTCTATATATTCCTTTCTGCACACAATTGTTAAAGTTCAAATTCATTCCTTATACCGAATGCACAAATGTGAATTTAAATTTATTTTTTAAATTTCTACAAAAGCTGCATAGCTTAAAATTCCTCTAATTATTTTGAGCATAAATTATCAAATTTTTAATAAAGAAAATATCAAATTTATGTACAAATATATTTTCATCGTAGCAAGATTATAATTACTCATGTTGAAAACATCTTAAGCTTGGTTATAAATATAAGTATCTGATAGTGCTAGATCCATAAAAATATTAATCCAAGCTATACTTGATTTGCAAATGAATAGTCTTATATAAACTTTCAAAACAGAGTAAAATACCAAATAGTTTCACTGAGAACTAATATCTACAATCATATAAATATAAAAAAAAAATTCAGTTAGTAGAATTACGAGTAATTAAAACGAAATTTAACAGACAAAAATGTTGTTAAGGTGTAATTCTAAGGCGATGAAAATATTTCAATCGAAAACCCACATGAGTTTACATACAAATTTACAAGCTTACGTGCGCGCGCGCGCGATTCAGTACCTTAGTAATTTACCGCACTCCTATGTGCATTATTTTCTGCATTCCTGTAAAAATAGGTCAGACGTTTTTTGCTACGTATGCAATCAAATATTTCTTTCTCTTTTATAATAAATTCAAATCTTAGGCACTCTTTAAATATAATTATATTTAATGAATGAAAATATCATTAATGAATGCGAATTGATGTACCCACATATAACATAAGAGACAATTCCTGTCTATAAAGTAACGCAAACTGGTTTTATCCTTTGAATTGGGCCTTTGAACGCAACGGAAGTCACAAGAAAACCCAATGGCAATGATGGGCGGGTCTGTTAATGCAGAGCAAATATCCACACTTTTGGATCATCAGGTTCGCTAGATGCCATTAAAATGTGATTGTATTTTTCACCTTGATTAACCAATCAATTGTTCAGTTCTAAAATCAAACAGCTTGTGATTTTGAAATTTTTAGTAAAATTGAACAAACCACTTATGCAGTCCGAATTAATCACGCTGTAACTCTTCCTTTTTCCAAAAGTAAATTGAGCTAGTGCTCATTTGAAGGTTATTAAGAAGAAAACGACATACACCAATTAAAATAGCTATCCCAATATTAACTGTAGAACACTAATGGACAGTAAAATTGTACGAATATGGCGTCTTGTGAATGCCATTGAGGAAGGAATTGATAGAGACAAACAATAGATTTGCTGTAAATTATACATTCCATTGACATAATATTATTTTTTATTGCCAGTACATTTTCTTTAATAACTGATCTTGTAATATAACTCTATAAGATAATTCCTATACGTAGACAAAATCTAAGTATACGTACAATCATCGTAGAATGGGTGATCTTCTCAAAAACGCATTCGTAAACAAATTCTCTGAAAAATGGCAAAATGTAGCTTAATAAGATAAATTATTATTACGTAGAGTCAACAAAGACAATCAGCAAAATTATCTCAGTATAAAGCAGTACCAGAAAACCCAGAAAACAGCATGGGAATTTTAGATTACAATTTCCACACTGTTGGTTTTATCCCTTTCTCAGCGTTCATTAAAAAAAAATTTTCTTTGGCTTTTTTTAACATATTAAGGCTATTTTTCTTGTTTTCAATATAGCGAAATGAAGTGAATAGGTAATATTTTATAAAAATTTCAAATTCATTCTCAGTTTTGTATTCAGTATTTAATTTTAAATTGGAGCAGTTTAATATTGGTGTTCATTCTTGAAAATATTTCCTTCTTTTATTTAGAAATTAATCATTACGTACTTCAAAACTTAATTTTCAGTTATTTCAAACGAAATTATTATTTATTTGTTGGGTGTGAAGATATAATATTGATTCATTAAGTAAAAAATATACAAAAATTGATATAAATAATGTCAGTTTTCATATGAAAGAAGAAAATTATGAAGATGCTCTGTTTTATTTATTTGCTTTTACATGATTTGATAGTATGTTTATTACATGCATGTATGAACTGGCTTATGCAAATATGTACATATTTTTTCTCTTTTTTTACAGGTAAGCTCTAAAGTCTTTCTGTATGCAATATAACTGATAAACAAATGTTGAGCTAGAGGTAAATATTTTATATTGTATTTATAAAACTCGATCTCTTTTAATATACCAAAGTGAAATTTTAAAGCTCTAAAATACTATAAAATAACTCAAGGAAATTGAGGTATATATATATATATAAACAGAACTATGAGCTCTTAAAATTTTATAAATAATTAGGACTTTTTTAGGAAAAATATACAAACTAGTGACATAAGTTTTAATGAGTTTCATTACCTTATTTTGAATTAATTTGAAAACCAAGTACATTTATTTTAAAGAAAATTTGTGCTTTTAACCATACATTATAAGTTTACTCATAAAAATTGAAATTTAAGTTTCATAATTAATATTCAATTTTAATTTCCCTTTATTAGAAAACTACAGATCGTCTGATATCAAAATTATCCTTTCAATGCAATATCCGTTTTATTACTCACTATAATGAAATTATGTGGGTCGATTGATTTCAGTTAGTTAATGCTTAACTAGACAATCTACTCCAAACTGTGGTAATGATATTAATGTAGCGCTTATGCATTGTTCGAACATCCACTCTAGAATGCTTTACTAGTAATAACATTAATTTAACGCCAACTATAGAATGTCACGAAGACTCCCCCTGTTGTATTTGATGAACACTACGAATCGTGAATAGAATATTATATATATACAGAAAGTATCACAAGATATATTGGCTAACGATATTATTACGAACCTCGTTATACAATTTATTGAGTTTCGGTGTGAATTCCTAATATATACTTAATAATATATATTTTGATATATGAAGTCTATGAAAAACATCCATAACTTTAAAATAAACACGTCATAAATTAATTTATTGAGTAATTCTAATTATTTGACAATAGTATAATTGTTATTGGAAAATAATGTAATAATTGGATTTCAAAATAATTATGAATGGTATTTAAAGAATATACATCAATGAACTCAATATAAATATTTTAAGATAAATCCTATATAAAATTAAATAAAAATAATAAGCCTGAATGTATAAATGTAGATATAATAAAATAAATATGATACTATGGTATCCTTAACTTAAAAAAATTAAGTACTTTATACAGAAAAATAATGATTTTAAATATAAGGAAGATGAATATTTCTTATAAGTATAAGAAATTAGCAATATAGATATTAATAAAAGAAGTAGAAATTTGCCCAAGAAAAACAAAAAGATATTCGAGGAGAAGTCGTGATATATATGAAAAAAACTCATTTATATTAAGATAATAAGCACTTAATTTTGAATATTCGTGTAGAATGTTCTATCACAAATATATGTTATAATTTTTAATTGGAAGGAGCTACATATTACTATTAAGTATGGAAAATATCTTTTAATTAAGAACTAATTCATAATTTTATTTCTATCCGAAAGAATTGCAAGCAAATATCATTAATTTAATGTAAAAATGTTGCTTAAATATATCATCTCTATTTACTTAGTAGTGGATGTTATAAAAAAGGAGCTTAATTTCATGTGTGTGTGTAGAAAGTGTAGCGCAAGGATTGAAACCCAGATATATAAAATTTGGTACTCAGAAACTACAGGTAGAAATGGTGTTTCTCGAAGATAATTTTTAAAAATTGTTTTAGACTTTTGTAAAATTCAAAGTTGAAGCAGCCAATAAAGAAATTTTTAGATCCATTGCATATAGTTCTGGTGGATTTTACGTCAGACGACTTCAATGTCTATTTTTGCTTCTCACTATTTCTTCATCTTTTTCTAATTAATCATTCAAAAATTCAATCCAGTGATCTATTAAATTTTCTATCCTTAGACAAGAAATTCAATAAGATACTGAAATATTGCATATCCACTCTTTTGATATTGATAATTCTTCCATTTAAAAATTCCCACTTATTTCTGAAATCCCAAAATTAAACAGCTTCGAAATATTCATTTAAATTCTTATACAACATAGCTTCAAAGATTTCTATTAAATTTCAATTCCCTTAGAAATCCATATTTTGTATATTGTTTTAAAAACCAGGATTCCGACTTTTGACAATAGCCTTTAATTGCGATATCTTATTTATACTCTTTATATCAATTTCTTTGCTAATTTCAAATGACTGACATATATATTTTTTAAATTAATGTTTAGTTGCTTTTTCAATAAATTTTTTCGTACTTTTTAAAACTCTTCTTTAGTAGATTAATTTTAAATAAATTAAAATACTTTGTATTAAAATATTTCAGTTGCTAAACATATATATTTAGCTGCTATTTCCGTGGAAGTAAATTGCAATTAATTGAAAATTATATATATATATATATATATATATTTTCTAAATCTATTATATATATAAAGGAGGAAATAATCATGAGCTAGAAGATTCTCGTTAGCATTAGATATTTTTTTTTTTAGAAATGCAAAAGGATTATATGATTTCAATACATAGACAAAACAATAGGAACGCATTGGAAAACCAAACGTATTAAAAAAGATACGGCATAAATGCTAAAATATAGATTTAGAAAATAATATTGATCATAATTTTGGGTATTAATCATGTATGTTTGGGGATAAAACACTAAATTGCAAGAAATTTGTGAACATATTTCTTGTTTCCTGTACCTTGTTGCTTCTCATGTTTTTGGGTTTTGGGTGGGGTGCAATTTGCTTTATACATGGAAACTCATTTGTCTGCATATGAAACCAAAATTATACGATGCTTTGCAATATATGCGAATTTAAAAATTCAATTTTTGAGATAAATAAAAATTTCCATAATGCTTGAAAACATATTATTATTCTATCCAACAATATATGTCTTAATTCATAAGAATATTATATCTCTTTATTGCTTGCACTTTTCTGTAATATTTTTAAATTTTCTTAAGAAAAATAATTTCTTATGAAAATTTCACTTCACTGCCAGAATCGAATGTAAGAAAATTTTTCCATTAACTGTATTCACGGAATTAGTTATTAATATTAATTTTATTAATAATTGTGTAAACTGAAAACTATACAATAATTTACATTTAAGTAATTTAAATTCTTTTTTTTTTTTTGTTTTATTCCTATAATTTATCACACGTTCTTTAAATGGAAATAATACAGAAAAAAAGGAAGGAAGAATAATTAAACTATTTCACTTTAAGTTCATGTTAAATTTTAAGAATAATTTTCTTAATGGAACTTAAAAGCGAAACAATTAATTTCTTACTGTTTTAAATCTCCTTCAATGATAAAAATGTTGCTATGATCATTTATCAACATTTTAGAACAGACAGGATGATTAATCCCTTTAGTGAAATTAAAGTATCAAAAAAGTAGAAGGATTTTTTGTTGCATTCTTTTCATGCTTTTCTTCTCAAAATGCTTATTTACTAGGTAATTTTCCATTAAGGGAGATAAAAGAAGTTTCTATGTACGTTCTTATAATTATCATCAAGTCAAACGTTTTTGAAAATTTTAACCTTAAATGGTGGGAAGAAAATTAATTACTTTTCATTCAAATGAAAAGAAGTATTCTATAGTAATAAGCATCTTCTGCGATAACTTTGGGATCTTATTTTATTAAAAATTCTTTCTCAGGATTTTATGATTAAAGGGCTCATTTTCATTTATCTCTGTTTCTTCAGCATAAATAAATGTAAATGAAATTTACTTAAAATTATTGATAGTACGGAAATTTTGTCAAAAGTATCTTAATTTTCAACACATATCTTAAATGTATTATATATTTCAAATTTAAATAATTATCTAGGGTTTTGAAAAAGAAACTGTTTCAATTTTTCAATATAAATTAGATTTAAATAATTGTCAAAAAGGGAAACCTTTATTAAAAGCAGTTTTCTATCATAAATTGCCGTAATATACTATTACATAATTTCTTTCAAACAGCCATTACATTTAAATTGTACACATTTATTATATCTACAGTCGTTATTTTAAAGCAAATAGATATTGCTTGAAAGCATATTTGAATATAATTTGTATTTAAATTTTCTATGTATAAATTTTGTTTTGTAAAAATTCATCTCAAACATTGATTTTTTAGCAGTATAATGTATGCATTGTACCCAAATGAAATATGTCTTAAAATATTTAAATAGATTATTGCTATTCTTGATAAATTAATTTGTATAGTTAATTATAAAATTTTTAAATAAGATATTTATATGTATAAAGTGGAATTTTTTCAAAGAGTTTTATTATAATATTTAAATCAATACTAAATGACAGTTATTAAATCAAGAAATGATTATATATATTTGTTATGATATAATGTACAAATAATACATTTGTGAAGAAAAAGATTTAAAAAAAAATGTTAATTAGCAGTGTAGCGCAACTATATAAATGAATCATACTGAGATAAATAAAAGATATTTTAAATTCGATTATTTTCTTTACAAAGCATTAATAATCGGCAAATCAAATCAAATAAATGACGGAAATTTGCGAAAATGGCTTCTCTTACCTTTCATTAATTTTAACGTAACTTTCCAGCTTTCATTAAAATTTTTAGTTTACATCAAAAGATTCGTTAAGCAGAGATAATTAACTATGTAATATCAAAAATTTTGTTTATTTATATAAGATATTATGGACATAACTTTCAAAATAATTTCTAATCTTACTAGCAGGTAATCATTTGATGCTAATTAAAGTTAGATGATTGAGATAGAAAGGTTTCTTCCTGTCTTTTGACCAAGAATGACAATAACGAGGTCCATCACGAAAAATCTCGAGAAGTTTTAGAGTTTCAATAATATAAGTTTAAGAGGCATAGTAATTTTATTCTCTACTTCAATATAATTAGTTCATATTTTTATAATTAGTTCATATTTTTATAAATAGTTTATTCTCTTTTTGAATGAATTTTGTGTATAAATACATGTTTGATTTAAACATAAGAGATAATAACAAATGATATCCGTTCTAAAAACATTGAATTTACTTCATATTTATTTGAGTTAACTATGCATAATTACGTTCCCGCAGAAAATGCAGTGTATTGTCTGAGAAAAAAAATCTGCATTCCATTTCGATTGCATTGCATTGGCTTTTCTTCTAATTCAATTCAAACGCAAACACCGTACACAACAATATTTTTCTTTCATACAAGAAGCAGAAAGCTTTCACGGACAATGTTTATCCATTTCTTTTGAAGCGTTGCTTACAGTGCCTGAATAACTGAATCGATATAAAAAATGCAGCATTTTTCTTTTTATTTTGAGGTATAGAAGCTTCTGAGCTCAGTACAGTTGAAAGACATATCTCTTAAGGCTTACATAGCAGATTTTTGTATTTTTCCTGTATTTTTTAGAGTATTTTGAATTTTTCCGTATTCCTTAGCTGGAAGTGTCAGGAAAGAATACTAAACCAACATTTCGTTCAATGATTTGTAGGCATAACAGAAAAAGGTTTTATATTTTTAGATAATTTTTTAAGGAATTCATTTTAAATATTATGATCTAATTATTAATTACAGAAAATAAAACTTGCATCAATTCATACTGTATTTAAAAGTGTTGTTTTAGTTTTGAAAGTTTTATATATGTATATTTTAATAAATATGAAAAGGTTTTAGATATATAAATTAAATTATGAATGCAAATATTTAATTTATATTTCTATTAGTTTGTTGGGAAGTTTAGCAAAAACTAGGAGTTAGTTGTAGCTTTTTTTTGAAGTAAGTAGAGAAAAAAATAATTTTCTAATTTGAGGAAAAGAAAGAAAAAAAAAAACCTTTAAGATAATTGTCAAGATACCTTTAAAAATTATCACTCTTAACATATTGGCTTTCAAAGAAGCATCTTCCGTAAGCATTTGCTTCTGTAAACTTAATAATTCACAAATATTTTGTAAAGAACTTGTAATAATATTAAATGAAGCAAAATATTTAAAAAAAATCAGAAGTGCATTAGTGATTCTATCTCTAATGCAAGATAAGAAATAAAGCAAAACAGAGAGAAAAAAAACTTCAAATGTTTTCAGAAACACTAAGATAGAAAACAGATTTTTCATTTAATTAATAAGAGTTTTAATATTGTGTTTTATATTATATACTATTTTCAATAATTTCTGGAATTCTTGTCTACATTTAATTAAAATGTACCCAAATTCGAGAGGAAAAAACGTATCTCATTTTTAACGAATTATACTTGAATCAATCCAAAGTCATCGATAATTATTTTAAAACATTCGAATTAATCATAGACACGTACATAAAACATATAGTCATAAAATCTTTTTCTTCATGGGTATCATGGGAAGGCGTATGATAAAAAATAATCCATACAACTATTTTTCATCTTTATTTTTTTATCTTCAATCGATATAACCTCTAAAAATATATTTGTTTTGTTACAAAAATTTTGTCCAGTAAGTCAACCGTGAATGCAATCCATCACGGATAATAACGGTAAGAAGTGCTTTATTTACAATATTCTTGAAATGACAAAATAAAGATAGCAAATTTATACACATCTAAGACACAACGAGAACGAATACAGCACTTGTGCAAATCAGCAACACAAACAGATATATAAATACTATCGTTAATATTTAGCTCATCAACTTACTTGTTCACAACGTGTTCAACTTTCCAAAGTAATACTCTGCCCTTCTGAAGGCAAACGCCACCAGTCCCAACACATACAGACCCCTTCCCGTCAGATTCGTCTTGACCCCCCTATCCCTCCACATTTATAACTGTTCTGAACGGGTGTGATGTCCAAGATAAAACTCGGGAAAAATTCCTGACTTTTCTCTTAATCGAGATATCGATAAAATTTCAACATTTTTGAGAATCTTCCTTTTGATACCAAAGTCGTCGAAATTATTGGCAAGGTATCAAATAGTCACAAAATTCGTCACCAATGTGAAGAAGCTACTGTTCAAGCCTTCCTCGGTACCCAACAGACATCTGTAAATATCTTTCTTCGTTTCAGAGAAGCGTCATTGAAGTATAAACTGATAAAGTCACAGTAATATAAACTGATTGTATTCTTGCAGTTTAAAGTTTCACTGGTGCATTTACCTTGCAAAACCAAATTGACAATTAAAGTTTTTTTTAAGCCAAAAAAAAATAGAAAAATACAAATAAGTTATAATTGGAAATTAATCATGTACAAGAATTCAATAATTAGGCATATTTTAACAGTCTGCTAAATGAATCAGTAGTTATTTAATAAGTATAGAAATTAGTTAATAATTATTATATTTTCAGAAATGTTACTTAAAAAAACCTGATATTCTTTGAGAATTGTTTGGTGTGCAGTAAGAAAGTTTTCATTTAAAAAAAATCCCATTTAAAAAACCGAATTTCACAATCAATTTTTAAACTAATGTATTCTGACAGGAATAATATAATAACTTTACACTTGAAGTTTTTTTTTTATCTGAGTGATGAATAAATTAATGTTATTTATATAAAAATCTTCATTTTTGAAATACATTTGAAGCACTGTATAAATAACATATCTCTTATATCGTCTGGCAAACACATTATCTGTTATCGGTTTCAAAAACTTCTTTTTTCTTTATAGAAATCTATCTACTCCTTTTCATTTCATTAGAATCTGTTTCACATTAGTGCATCTTTTATTTATGCGTTCCGTTGTAATCAATATGAATGGCGTGTTTTCTGTGTTATCTTTCAAGGACAATCGTTCTGATGTTTTAATGTTCTTTATTTCGAATGTGGAGTTGATTTGCATAATAAATTACGGAAGTTTATTTCCATTTGCATAATACATCAAAGAAAAGATTGAATGGACAATACAGAATCATTACTTTACTTAATTTAATACATTTTTTCAGCCAAATAATGCATCACAATTTTTTGGAAAACTTGTTTCATCATGTTTGTTCATTGATGTAAAAAAGTCACGAATACAAACAAAAGATTATTTCTTCGTGTAAATTAGAAAGACAACAAACAGACTTAAAAAGGATTCTTAAAAAGAAAGGAAAAAAAATTCTAATTACCCTAAGGCAGGAAATGTGAAAGTTCATTGATCATTGAGTAATTTTTTCTTGCATTTATTTGAGTTGAAAATAATTGATCTCTCATTTTCTTTCAATAACTTGACTCATATTTTCTGAACTCAATTTAAACTGTAATAAGTTAAGTAAGTAAAACGCAATTTACACAGTTCAAAATTCCAAAACAATTATTTGAGAACTTACTCCTCAAGATTCGAAAGAATATGAAACATAATTTTTTTATATTTAGTTGTTTATGTCGTATAGTTATCATTTAACACATAATTTTCTAACTAGCATCATATCACACACACACACACACACACACACACATATATATATATATGAATATCACGTATAGTTTTAAATACATGAATATGAGGTGTGAAACTATATAAATATCACATTACAGCGGGATTCTGTCCCGTATTTTCTGTCAACTAACACTTGGAGAATTTAATGTGATGTTGTTTGAATTTGAGATTTTTTCCTAATAAATGGAACTTAATTAATATAAATTAGTAGAAGTAGAGTGAAATGATATATATATAGCACTTATAAGCAGTGAGTTTTTCTACATGAGTTAGTGGTTGAGAGAATCAGTGGAAGTTAACAAATAATAAATTATAATCGTACCTATGCTAATAAGAGTAAAGACATATGAGGGGGGATGCACATACAGTCTATAAATAGGATTCTCATTTCAAGTTCTACTATAGTCTCAGACCCAATTTATCCGCAAAAATTAAGTAGATTTCGTAACATTAATCGTTAAATTTCGACAAGGTGTATTCCTCTGGCATAATAATAAACATCTTATGTTTTGAAAATTTTCAGATAAATTCAAGTTGAGTTACTGTCTGGTTTGATCAGTGACTGTGTTGATAAGCAACTTTTTAATTAATGAATACTTATGGAGTAATCAAATGAAGGAAATAATCCCAGTTCTTTATAACACTTGGCATTAAATATTTGAATATAACGTTTGGTATTAAATACGTGAATTTTTTATAAGACTTTCATTTTTTAAACACAGTTCTTTCGTAAGATTTATTAAGATAATTTTAAATAATTTTTTTTTTGAAAAAGCTAAATTTCTTTTAACCCATATAAACAAATTCATACTCGTAATTTTATTAAGCACATTTTTATAAATTTTGTAAGTAAAATCTTTCATTAAGAGTACCATGAAAGTTATGCATGAAATGAATGGAATTTGTTAAATTAAATTTGTCTGACTATAAGAAAAACAATTTTCCTGTAAAACGCCAGCAATGAATCAAAGTTAAACTTAAAACCACTTGCTTAAATTCCAATGTTACTTAATTTCAGAAATTTACATTGAATAAAACAATCATTTCAAGAAATCCAATTAATAAAAAAAAAAACCTTTCGAGTATAAAAAAAAAACTTAAAATGCTCGAGAACAATTATTTAAAAACATTACTTGCTGCTTTCTTTTTCTTTGACTTTTTTTCCCCTTCAAGAAGACGAAAGTCCTTCTTATCTTTTTAAAATGCTTCTCGAACAAAACTTAACTCGTGTTAATCGTTATGTTGCCGTGAATTCAGACTCATATTTTTTGCACCATAATTAAACCGCACGACATGTTGGCATTTTTATGATTCAAAATGCTTTAACCACGCTTGATTCACCAGCACTTAGCGACAACAATTAAAACTTCCCGCGATTCAATTAAGCATTTAACAGGAGGAGGAAGATTAAGAAAATAATGCTTGGAAGTAATTAGTGCTGAGAAAGTGCAGTGTAAACTTTGAATCGATGCTTCAAATTTAGAGTGACAACGGATATTTTGTTTTGGCATTCTTTTGTGTTCCAAATATATTGCCTGGGTTCTTTAATCATTAAACAATTAGTATTCATCATTGATACACGAAAAGTCTTTTAAAACATTACAGTTTGTTTACTTTCAACTTTTTCTAAGCCTTTTGTTTCAGGTTTTTCTTCTTTTCTCCCGGAAGGTTGAGTTAACTTGAAGATGTAATTGAATTTTGTTGACATAAATCAATCCTTTAAGTGAAATGGCAAATTTTCTGAATTTAAAATTAGCTTTAAGCAAACAAACCAAATCTAAATTTTTTCTCACCAGAATAGTGCTTTTATTTTCAGGAAATAAAAAAAATGAACTTCGTGATTAAAATTTCCATTCGTTATATCCATGGGAAAAATGCATTACACACTCTTGTAAAAAATGAGCGCTGTATAATTTTAAAAATTACTGCAGGTATTACTTTTTCAAAGTAATGATAAATCCTTTTTCGGCCATTTCTTGTAACAAATACGGTTAAGGAAATATAATTTAATACTAATCTCAACTTATTTTATTTCAGTCATAGTAACAACGCAAAAACTATAATTATAAGAAAGTTATTTTCTTCCTGAATTAATCATCGTTTCTTAATAAACCTGATATTACTAATTATGAGTATTATCTAAATTTAGTATTATTAAGGAATAATTTTGTAATTGTTACTATATTATTAGTTAGTCTTAATACTTTCAGGATTTTCTACCATCTTACATGAATTCTTATACTGTAAATAGTTATACCAATTTTCTCTCTTTGACATGAATTGTTGGTTTCACATTCCTTTTTTGCTACGATAAACATAAATTATATCAAGGGAAAATATTGACATTCATCACAATTTCCCTGTATGATACTTGCGAAAAAAAAGTTTCGGATTACATAAATATATATAATACATACATTAAAAATTTCCTTTTCTATTCTGTAATATATATTTGCCCAAAATATATACGCAAAATGTACGTTTACATAGAATAGTAAAATATGTCCAAATTCATTTCACAGTATATAACGCGTTGTAAAATTCATTTGGACAGAGACATATTTTCATAATTTGACTATTTAAGTACATTTGATGCAATCTTAAGTGGATCAAATGATAAGAGAATGTATTTTTTTTTTGTACAAATTCATTTTTTCAATTGTAAGTATTTATTTATTTTTCATACTGGGTGTCGAGGTCTTAAATAAAAATATTTTTGACTTCAGTATTGTAATTTGAAGAATTATATACGTTACATCGCTTCAAGATCTAAATTCAATAATTGGTTTTACATGCTAGCTTCTCATTCAGGAAACATTTCAACTGCCAATAACAGCCTTTACATAAAATAAATTTTACCTTTTTCCATAATAATCTCATTTGAATACTCTGAAGTTATATGTTGATGAGTAGATCTTTCTCCATGAAAACTATTGTAGATAAAAATGATTATCTTGTGGACAGATAATTAAAAAGCGGATGCCTTCAAATCAATTGTTAACAAGTTCAGGTTTATATGGATAATAATGTGAGACTTTCTCCATAACGAAAAAGGAATTGTGGCAGGAAAAGGATAATAACTTCTATTTATAACAATAATTAGAAATGTTTACATAGACAAAATACAAACTTATAATGCTAGCGCAATTGATTCAAGGTTTGCTATTTTTTTAAAAAAAAACATCCAATGACGGCTAGCAAAAGAAAAATTGTAAACAATCGTCTTGTAAAAAAGACGAAAAAGAACTGAGAGAGCGATAGTAATGCGTCGTTACTGGATTCGAGATCATCATTAAATGCCAGTTGAGGCCTGATATAAAAAAAGTTATTGGTAGTTTTATTTATTTTTGACTCCTTTTTTTCAAGTATTAACAATTTTTCTTCGTAAATTTTAATTGCGTCTCTTGGTCGAGTCTACGTCTAAAGTTTTGGCAGTTAAAAAACTCTTTTGATCAGTGGCACCATGAGGAAAACTTTCTTCCTCATTGTATTGTCGAAAGAGTAATGCATTTCAGCAAGCAACGTTCTGGTGTGGTGTGTAATCAGTTCCAAGGGCGTTGGATGGATTCATATTGTGTAAGAAATCATAAGGCAAAAACAATACAGAGAAGAATTATGAACTCGATTGATATCTCAACTTAAGAATGCTTCCCAAATGAAATTTTTGTTACTATATATGATTTTGCGCATTAACTAACAACAAGAAATATCATAATAGTTTCAGTAGATAGTAATATCTCTGTCTTACGTAAGCCAAATAATTATTTGGATATAAAATCATTTGTATCTTTTTGGGAAATCTCAAAGCTTGAAATTTACAAAGAAACGATAACAAATGAACGACAAATAATATAAAATCTTATTAATAAGCAGAATCATAATTCATAGATAAAATATTGTGCAAACAGTATATGTTTCCTAAGCTTGATGTATCTTAGGCATCATTAAAAGGTAATTAATCAGAATTAGTAAGGTGCTTTACAAATTTTATTATTAATATATTAATTCATAAATTGTAATGAATGTCACCAATAATTTGGCAAACCACTGTGTAAACATTGCAGAAATAGATCATGTTACTTCAATGAACTTCAGCAGTTTTAGCAGACTTAATGTTTTTAGATACTAAACATTTAAATTTTAGAATGGAAACAGAATAAATTTATGCATGTACAAAACATATAAACTATGATGATAGATATTAAACCAATGTATTTTATTATAAGGTTCAACATAAAATTAAATCAGTTTCTTCCACCAAAATTGTTTCAATCTTTAAAAGTGTAATATATATATATATATATATATATATATAATTGAAAAATGAACGAAATACCAAAAATTAGGAACGTTTGAATTTTTTTAAAAAATGTAAGGAACCTTAAATTTTTTGAAAATAAAAGAATAGGGAATAATTTATTTTTTGTCGTAACAGGCTTTAGATTGTTAATCTGGGTTCCTCTAGAATTATAAGGCTATCTATTTCTATCAACCGAGTATATTATTAAAAATGGTTATATCTTCAAAGTATAATATGAAAAAAAATTCTGAAAATTTAAATCCAAAAAATAAAATTAAAATAAGATCACACAAAAAGCGAAAAAATTCTTAAAAACTGAACGCTAAAATTAAAAAACTTAATGAATATCAAGAATTTCCTTTATATATATACACACACACACACATACACACACACACACACACATATATATATATATATATATATATATATATATATATATATGTGTGTGTGTATGTGTGTGTGTGTATATGTATGTGTGTGTGTGGTGTGTATTATATTTTTTAACCATTTCTAGCCAGTAAATATGTCTATTTAAAATTTCTGTAAGCTACTTTTAAGAATTTGATTGAAATTGTAATTTAAACATTATCACATCACTTGTGTTTAGAAACTTAGCTGAAAGTACTTTGTATATAAGAAAAGATAAGAAAAGCAAACTATTTTATTTTTGAATATTTTTAGTTACGAATATTTGTTTGTTCGATATGAAGAACTAATTTTAAAAGGAAATTTGAAAAATATGAGCATTAATTTTGCACTAGCGTTTTGTAATTTTTTATACTTTTGTAGTACTTTTTTATTTTGTAAAAGTAAATAATGTAATATACTCTTATTATGTTTTTTTAATGATCGCATGCGTTTCGTATTATAAGTTAACAATTATGAGATTATTTTGCCGAAGAAATAAAATTTTGAACTGTTTTTCTACAATTTTATAATTAATCCATTTTTCCAAAAGGCAACCAAATTACATGAAACTTATGAAATTCTGCATAGATATCATTAAACTATCTTACGAGTAATCACCATTAAACTGATGTAATCACCATATAAATGAGTAAAATTACCATCACGTTTTCAGGGTCTTATGATATCGAAATTTATACGCTAGTTAATTGTGGTAATCAACCGCTAATCCAATACAATATTAATCAGAATTTCAGAACAATACATCATCGGAGCTTAAGCGATAGGTTAATTGTGCAATCAATACACTAATCAAAGTACACAGCATCAGAATATCAGTATTACGCATCTTCCAAGGCTATACAATAGTTAATTGCTACAATCAATACAACCAAACAACCTCTGTATACGCTTTGACTTGACAAGCTCAACGCTTGTACCTTAATACACAAGTTAATGCTTTGTTAGAAATCCTTATCTTGCTGTGCCAAAGCACTCTCACTCAGCGGTATTCATAGGTGATTTATTACAAAGGTACTATTACGTCACAATACGATATTGGTTGATGATTAAGCTGAAAGTTTGTGGGTTGTGTGTCCTTTATGAGTGTGGTCCTTTCTCGTTTCTGTCTAAAAACAATGAGTCTGAAGATAATATATCAGCATATACGGCATTTGTTACAATCAGCCTTAACAATTTTGCTTTTCGGGCGTGGTGGATGTATGATTACCCAAGACTTGTTTGTGGAACAGTTATTTACGAAATAGGTTTCCGAATGCCTTGGAGTTTGTGTTTTTTTTATGGACGAACGTTTGACCTTTTTTTTTTTAATGTCATTTCGTAAATGTCGTTCATTTGATACATTACAAAGCTTTCTCCTGAGTATCTCATTATATAAGAAATAGGCTTCATGATTATATAAATATCTGAAATTCAACTTTTGATATACAAAACTGATACTTAACATAAATTATATAAAACATGCACTAGTAAATGAATCTTAATAATTGATTGTGAATAATGTCAATAATTATGTCCAATTTATTTACAGTTGTGAATGAAACCAAATTTGAGAAGAAGTATCGTTGTTGTTTATTGTTAGCTTCACAAGGGGATATTGTTTTAGTTAGCTCAAAACTGTCGTACCTGAACTTTTTTCAAAAAATTATCTTGTTTTTGCGTATAGGTTTTATGTCTGCTTTCACTTGTAACAAATTTAATTTTCAAAAATACTTCATAATAAATTTCTCTAGAATTTTACTGTCATACATATTTGGTTAACATATCAGCAAATGCTGAAGTTATCTTAAGAAAATTATAAAAACAACATCTTAAACAATTAAACTAAAATAAATATTATGCTATACATCCTCTTAAGATAAACAAATTATGTTTTAAATACATTTATTAGCTAATAAATAATTATTGGTGGAGGGGGAAAAATTAATCCTGAATTCAAAATATCCCTTAAAGACTTCATCGTCTGAAAAACAATTTTTAAAAGTACCCCTCTAAAAAGAAGCTTATATAAGTTCTTGGCAGTAAATAAACATAAACAAAACCCATAATGTACTCCAGAAACTTGGGAAACACTTGAAGTGGCCTGCCACCTAAATATCGACCAAGCCACACAGGAAAAAAGTTGGAAGTAAGGGAAGAAAGATATCTTGATAAAAATAAAACATAAGCGAAGACTTTGGTGTCATAAAAGTCCCACTAAATTACGGTTTAGAAAGGTTCCTCCAAAGGCATCATGCCTTCTCTTCTACTCAACATTTTCATATATCGTCCAGCACTTTAGGTTACCCAGTAAACTTGCCGGATATCTTGATAGCTAGGACCTCTCTGCATTATGAAA
Organism: Nephila pilipes; assembly: GCA_019974015.1. NCBI lineage: Eukaryota > Metazoa > Arthropoda > Arachnida > Araneae > Nephilidae > Nephila > Nephila pilipes. The sequence goes on along the minus strand of BMAW01027401.1, from coordinate 22,148 downwards.
GTGAACAAGAATCTATCTTATATCTGACTGCAGTTCTTTGGCTATTCTTTGCCATTTATGGCTGGAGTTCTTGGTAGCAGGAATTCTATGTGCCTGAAATGGACTCGAGATATAGTTTTGCTGGACTTATTGTCATGATAGTGATGTCGATAAGCAGGAATGATTTTGGAAATGCTCAGTTTCACTGTTATACTTTAAAGTACTTCCAAAATGTAAGTTTCTGTTTATTGTTTAAAGCACGCTTGATGTTAAATAAAATATGAAAGAATTTTATAAGAAGAATGAACGAGATGTCATCTGTTATATAAATTCAATTCAGTGATATTATAAAAAATAAAATATGTTGAGTATTATACTCACTTGTACATTAAAAGATAAAATTAAAGAGGTATATGCTTTAAGATCTTTAGTAACTAAATTATCTGAATCTATTGAGAGAATATTAGCATAAAGTATGGTAAGTTATAATATTTTCTTTCAGTCTAATGCTTTTTGATATATGGATATCATAATTAGAAAATTTTGCTCGTAACCTAATCTAATATTAAGATGGTTTTTTCAAAAACTGATTATGAGATACATGCCTATAAGCTTAATTTTACAAATAACAGAGACTGCATCTTAATTAAAATCAACATTCTCAATTTGCATAAGAATATACATGAATAATTATTGTGCTATTTTATTGGTTATTCTATTATTTTCTTGTTATTTTTTCATAAAGATGAAAGCGTTAATTTCATTTATTTAATTAAAAATATTTGTTGAGAAATGTATAGAAAAATAGCCATTAAAATGTATTGTTTTGTTTCCCCTGCACTAAAAAATTATGTTTATCATACGATGCACCACTTCGTTTTTCTCTATCATGTCACCATTTATTTTTCTTCTTCAACTTGTACTCGAATTAATGAAAGATCGTTGTTCTAACTGCAGAATTTAAAAAAAAGAAGTTAATTTGCTAAACCAAATTTTTTCCTTTCAATGGAATGTGAAATTGATTTTCAAACAAAATGATTCTTCTTAAATGGGATTATTTTAATTACAAAATATTAAGAAAAAAAGAACTTTAAGTAAAAGTACTTGACTTTGTAAATATTATACTTATTTATATATGGTAATTTAAAAAAAAAATTAAAGATTGTAAATATATTTAGGTTGGTTGGCTGATATTAGTGAATTAAGTCCTAAGTAAGTAACTTTTTACTACAGAAAGATGTCGTAATTTTGATATTAACCGAGATTCAGAAAGTTATGGTTAAAAATTTGTTAAAAATTAAATGTATTAAAGAACTTATACAATGACGAAAATTAGTATAAATTAATATTATATTTATTCATACATAGTTGACACTATTCTTCATTATTATATAATTTTGTATCCGCAGGGAATCCTAAAACTATGTATATTAGTTATAAAAAATTTTACAAAGTTAAATAAGGCAATAAAAATAAAATCGTATAATAAAAAAGGAATGTAAAGAAAATGTGAAAACAATTACGTAAAAATAAATGTTTTTTTAGATAAATACTACAGTCAAAAATCTGTACTATAGTTTAACAATATCTAAGATGCCTCAATTTAAGAGATTGCAAAAGAGTGCTCCAATTTATAACATAATGCCTTCAAAATTCAGGTATACCCTTTCTATTACAACTTTTTTTTTTACTTAAAAGAGACAAATAATAATCCAATCAATATAATTTTAAATTTCTAAAACTAAATTAAAAAGTACATGTGGGAAATTAGAGATTTATCGACAAAAAAACGTTTAGTTTCAGGTCTGAAATATATAAATTACAAATATTGGTACACATATGTGCAAAATTAAGAGAATTTCAAATTATACTTATTTTTACAATAAAGTATTGAACCAAAGGTTCTAATAATTCTGCTAAAGAATTATGAAATATTCAGAGTTGAATACTTACTAAGGGGTTCTGACAGTGGATGGGATATAAGCCTACGATGGATTGCCAACGATTTAAATTTTATATCAGGTAAAATGATTAGCCATGAACGTTTGGGTAACGGAATGAGATAAAGCATCTTTGGTAGATTAGAGATAGGCCAAGTACAAGAGCAATTTTTATTTTTGAGATTTTGATATAAATACTATACCTTGGGGTTACACTAAGAAATTCATTGCAGAAAATAGCAAATTATAAACTACCAAAAGTGTTAATTTATTGCATCTTTTTAGTATTTTATGAAATATATTAAAACAAAGGATTTCAAGCTTTCTGATCTTCTTTCTAAGCAAAGCAACTTTTTCAATGTAACAAAAATAAATTTCTTTTCTGTTCATTTTAATACTGTTACACCAGTCACAATGTTTGTAATAAAATAAAAAAAAAAATAAATAAAGGAAGAAAAGACAAATTTAAAATATAATTTTTTTTTCATTTCCTTTACTTTCTAAATCAATTTTGCAAAAAATTTTAGCAAGTTTCGAATTTTGTTCTTTAAGAATATATTTCATAACGAAAGATTTAAATGAAAAAGCACTGCCTTTTTAATGTTCACATTCAAATAAGCTCCAATTATCTGTAGGTCAATTTATTATAAATAACTCATTATGTACATAACTTTTTTTCAGTTTTATATTAAAACAACTATCGTAACTATCTTTTTAGTATAATATATGGATTGATTATCAAGCTTTAACTATCCTATCCTATTCAAAACAATTAATGTTTTACTCGTAAGGATTTATTGAATCCCATTGCGGTTTATATTTATTCTAAGCACATTACAAATATTTTATATAGCTTTATTTATTTATTTTTTGGGTTCATTAATAGAGACAACACATTTTAAGCTGGTCTTTTTTTGGACCGCTTTCTTTGTGACATTTTCTTTTAGGAGTTCTGATGTTTTTTGGTGTATCACTTGCTGATATATCTAATTTTTTTTTTTTTGTTACCCGAATATTTTTTTCATCATTCAAATATTCTTGAGATGTTCGGTCAGCTATTTTTTTTAAGTTCATTTATCAATAAATGTCGTAGGTATAGCCCGTTTTGATTGTTAGAAGAAATTTCCCGCATGAAAACCCTCATACATACTTATTCCAGCCCATTCAATTACTGTCAACTTCTAATTTTCTATTTGCATGAATGTGCAGTAAATTATTCAACTTTAGTTTCATTATAACACAAAATTAAATTTAGTGTTCTTAATTTCTCATATCAAATGCTGGACCCATAGTGCAAAGTTGAACAAAAAATCATCGATTTATTATTTTTTGGCTTATACAATACAAGTCAAATCTGTTTCTGTTTTAATTTTAATCTATATAATACCATTTAGTATATATTTTGGCCACTTTATTTGAATGCAGTTTTGAATTGCAGCAGGATCATTGCCACTCGTTTTAGAGGAACCAAAAAGCAAAACTAAAATTCGTTTAAATGCTTATAGCTAAGACGTGCTTATGTATATGGTCTCTCTCTCTTTATATATATATATATATATATATATATATATATATAAAGAGAGAGTTCCATTAAGTATATAAAAGTCCCTTGAACTTGGGATAAATTTAAATTCCATATTTCTGATTGACTTGATTGGTTTCATTAATGTCACACTTAGAAGCTACACAAGGGCTATTAACGATGGATCTCGCTGTTTCTAATCACGATCAAGTGACTAGGACAAAGCCTAAACTGGCTCCTATCTTCTCTTTTGACTTTCCTACCATCCCAACAGGAGAATTTTGATCCCTTACTATTTAACATGCTATGTTACTCACGAATCTTTATTAGCATCAATACTCGTTCTACAATTTGACTAAAATAACGTCCATGACCGTCACTACATAACATAGTGACCATGACCGCTCGAATACTGGAACTTCTCCATATTTCTGAAAGAAAAAAAAACAGTTATATAAAATATTTCTAAAATAAGTGAATAATCTAATTATACTTTCAAAGAAAATCCAAGTATTAGATGTAACACAAACACTCAATCCCGATTCGTTTCAATAAGCAATGATATGTACCACCATTCCTGTATTGACCTCTGAACCGAGTCCAGCTGATATCCATATAACTGCTCCAGAGCATCTATGTATTGATGTCTCCATTACGGCATTAAATCCCAACGGGATTTCCTATTTCCTTTTCTATTCTCCTCCCCACTTACAGCCGGACTGCTAGAAGGTTAGGATAAGTTTTCCGGATATCATACATGCTAGACCTCTCAGGAATTCGTCCGTAAGTGCGGCAGTAACTCATCATGACGAGCAGCTTTAGGTGGGGAATCTTTCTTCTTTTTTTTGTCCGTACGTGGTCAGTATTTATCTTCCTTCGCTTCTTTCACTCAGAAATAATAGGCAGGGATAAAGGGAGGGATTTGACTTGGACTTGGGTTACAGAAATGTCCAGTGCTGATAGGTAGAGATGAATGGTAGAGGATGAAGGATTTATTGGTTTTCGTCCATATATTAGAAGATCCATGAGTTCTGTAGTTACAATAAGTTTGTGAGATACGATGTCAGACAGTGAAATTAAGCTTGTTCATGTGGAACCGTTTTGTAATAATAAAAGTTATATATAAATATTTTATTAAAATGAATGCTTCAATTCAAAAGTAGTAAAGTAAATATCCTATCCACAAGGGGAAGTTATGATCGATACTCTCCTATCAACACCACGTCAGTTGCAATAACTATCCAAAATATTGTTGCAGTTATTTTAACATATATCGAATATGATTACAGATAAAATTGAGTTTAATTTAATCCGTCTATAATTTATTGTTCCAGAAGCATGAGTTACAATATTATTTAATGAAGATGGTGGTTCAGATGTTTTTTCTTGATAGAGTAGTAGTTTGTCTCATGCTCTTCATTTCAATTTTTATTCAAAATTTAAAAAAAAAAAAACTGAAGATATAATACATTGAATTCATTGTTTATAGTAAAATCAGATGCTTAATATCATTGTCTTTATATAGAAATAACTATATCCTTATTTTTATAATTAGAATGTATGATATGATACATTTTGGACAAAAGACTTTTTGTTCAGTACAAATACAAGAGCCTGGAGCAATGCTATCGATTTACCCTTCTCGTTCCCCTTCTCAGTATTTATTTCTTTCCTGATTTAAATATTGTGATATCATTGAGAAAAGACACTCTTAAATTTATACCCGGAAAATAAAATGGACAATTCATTTAAATTATATAAGTGTTTTTTATGCTAGAATATAAATAAAATGAATATATTCCACATTTTAGCAAACGAAACTAGTATTTTTCACGACTTGAATAAAATACTATAATTTCTTGTCTGGAACATAAATATTCCTAACTGTATGACACTAACAATGAGCATATTTTTTCGCTTTTATCTTACGGTGTCAGTGTGTCAAATAATTTCATGAAAACTGTATTTATACGAGGCTAATAAAAATGCAACCACTTTTAAAAATGTCTCATTAAGTGAAAAAGTAGCTTTTATCATCAATATTTCTAGAAGAGGTTAATATTCTTACAAATAATTGTAATAAAATTAGAAAACTCATAAATGGGTCGAAAGTTTGCTTTATTTTTCTTTTTATATCCAAACACTAGGCTCTTTTATATTTTGAAGCATTCAATTCAAATATTCATTTAAGAAACTGGTTAACCTGGGTAATTATAAATATAGAAGGCGAAGGAGTTTAAATTACGAAGTTGCTATGACTTTTTAGTATTTCTCACATTATCAAAGCTATTGAATTCAAATTAGAATTTAAGGAAAAAAAATTAAGTTTCAAATATATTAAAAAAGATTTTCTTGAGAAAATTAAAGGAGGAGATGGATGTTTAAGAGACCCCGTGTCTCATTTGAGGTGGATTTGGAAAGGTTGGAGAAATTCTCTCCCAATTCCTGAAGAATAATTATAATCGACCACCACAAAAAGAGCTTATACCATAAAATGATCTCAAATCAAAGAAAGCAAGCAGCTGTGGTGAGCATATCACATATTTTATACCATTTTTCTGTTATCTCACTTTATGTAACCGTGGAATTAATACATTAGTATTGTAGACTCCACATTGCAGTGTGAAGCACACCCCCTCTCCTTAATAAAGCCATAAGAATACAATTTCAAATGTTCCTTTCATATATCAAATAAATAAAAAAAAAAGTTATATATATTTAAATTATGTTTGATAATTGTCCACTAATTTAATTTTTTTTGTTTCACTTCTAAAGAAATGAATTAATTTAAGGAAGAGGCAGAATAAGATTTTGTTCTAGTTATGGTCTATCTACTGCTGGCTAAAGTAGATTATATTTGGTAAAGAATCAATGATTCAAGTTCATCAGAAAAGGATGCTGTAAAGTGAAAACGTGAGCAACAAATCTCATGGATATCTTTTTTTTTCTTGTCTTCGGTTACAAATCTAACGAGAATCGTGTTAATATTGAAACATTAGATTGTTATTTAGAAAGTGTCATGACGATCTCCTGTCGGCAACTGACAAATAGATTCTATACGTATTTTATATTCCGGGATTCAAAGAATGGTTAATTCCAAAACCAAATTTCATATCCATTCCTTAAGCCAACATACCGCTGATGCATATTCACAAACTTCATATATGCAAAACAATATATAGTATAAATCCGCAAGACGTTTCCACAACAATGTTATTGCTCATAATACGCAATTTAAGTAGTGTCTATAGAAAAACATTTTTACTGTCGATGGATTAATTGAAAGACTTTGTATACAAGCATTTTGAATAATATCTATTGAACTGAATAATTCCGATATAAAAGTTAATTGGGTGTTTAACAACTATAATTAAAACATTAGAGTAATACTTTTAACATAAAGTTTTAAGATATGAAATGTATCTTTGCATTTCAAAGCATCGTGACACCAAACCTATTAATTTGTTGCACATATTCATGATTTTGAAAAAATCACTTCCACGTATATCTCTCAGATTATCCCCTGTTAATAAAGAAAGTCTTCATTTAAAGCATGGGTCTCTAAACTATGACCGTTTGAGGGCCACATTAAAAAAACAATTTCTGGGCCACACATACAATATTTTTTCAACAAATTGAAATAAAAATTAACTCTATGTAGTTTTATTAAAATAAATTATAACTTATTTTTATTATAATTTTTTAATTTGAATTAAATATGTATAGGTACAAATTTATTTTAAATTTGTAGAAGTCTCGTTTGGTTTATTTTCGATTTCATAAAGATGAAAAAAATTCAAATTAATGAAATGGATGAATTTGCTTTTGTTGAACAAGCTAATCGATATTGGGTTCAATAGACGAGGTTGAAATTCTTAAGCATTTTTAAGATGTTTGTCAGTGATCTTTGTCCTATTTTTGTTTTTTGTATGCATCATTATGGAAATTAATTGTTCACAAATATAGGTACTTCCAAAATCTGAAGACATTGATAAAGCATGATTGTGAAAATTAAGATAATTATCGCGGGGTAGGTAATCTTTATAAGACTCCAGTAAAGAAACATTCCCAAATTTGTCTTTCAGTTGAATGTCACATTACAGATCATTGCATTCCTTTTGAAGATTTAAGGGTTATTTATTTATTTCTAGAGAAAATGGCGTAGAAAACATGTTGAAACACTCTTCATTTTTTCGAAAATCTTGAAATCTACTTTCAAACTCTTGAATTGCAGCATATTTTGTACAATTTACAGGTTTATGTTCAACAAAGGTAGTGAAATGCGTCAAATTTTTCTTTTATTTTATCGTCCCAAAATTTCAACTTTCTTTCAAGCGATGTTATTGTTCGGAACATATTAATAAATTGGTTTTTTTCCCTTGAACTCTTAAATTTAAATCATTCAAATGCTCTGGTAGAATTCATTCAAATGTTCTAAAAATTCATTCAAATTATTCAAAATTAAATTATTCAAATATTCTTAAAAAGCTAAATCTAAAACCGCAAAATTCGCCATCGAGTGGATACTCATATAATTCTAAACGTAAATTTTCGTGGCATACTTTTTCGTAAATTTCGTTGATGTTTTTATTTAAATTTTTATTTCGAAATAAATGTCAACGAATCAATTACATATGAAAAATAATGCAATTATTTATTTTTTAAATAAAAATGTATAAATTTAAATATTTTCATGATTTGTGTTTGGGCCACATTTTAAAGGCTTTTGGGTCGCACTTTATACAAGCAAGATTTAAAGAGATTTTCTCTCTTTTTCTCTTTCAATAATATATTCTTGTCCCTTTGTATGATTAATATGACTTTTAAAGTAAAATATTAAAATCCTTATGATTAAGTTCCTCTGTAACACCATGACAAGTTGCAGTTAGGAAAGTTTATGTTAGACAAATTTTCAAGTTTTCAAATTATTTTAATGTCTACTATTTTATTCACAGGAATACAAATTAATGGTTGAAAATAGTTCTTGGAAACCACACACTTACTTTATTATTGTTTACCTGTTTCAGTTTTTTTATATCAATATTCATAAAACTACATACATAACTTGTAAGAGAATTAAAAACTATTTTATATGTTATTCTTAATTATATGGTGTTTTAACTGGAGAACTTGATGTTTAAAACTTTATGTATAAAAGATGAAAATGTTTCTTTTATTATATAATAACAATACAAATACAGGCTAACAAAGTATTTGTTGCATTATGGATGTTACAAATAAAGCTGCAGAAAGTTACTGACAAAACATTAAACATGCGCTGAATTTTCTTCAAATGAAATAATTTCATTTTATTTACGTTTTACTTAAATTTACCAGAATACAATTGTATTTTAAATATTTGAAAATACATTCCAGTTATTATAAATATTTAAAGTCCATCTTATACGTAAAATTTTATAATGCATAATTAATCATGAAAAAGTCTATTCTGGAATTTATATTAAGAAAACTATTTACCCTAAAAATGATTAAAGATGTAATAATTTTTGTTCCAATTTTTGTTATTTATAGATTCCTTGTTCCGAAAGCTGGGAGAAAAAATAACTCTTTTAGATGTGAGATATAGTGGCAAAAACGAAAAATATTTAAAATCCAGATTCCAGAAAAACTGTAGTTTTCAGTGTATGAAAAGAAAAAAGCAGCTAAGATGAAGTTAAAAACATGAAATATTGAAAAGAAAGAAAAAAAAAAAAAATTCTAAAGCGGAAGGGCAAAACGCAAAACTCTTCATATTTGATTTTCTTTCTTTTCATTTTTGAGGTTTATGTTTTCGTCACATTCTCTCGTGCATTAAAAATACATTACCGTGAAAAATGAACAGGTATCTACGTTTCATCAATTGATTTTATGTACGATATTTTTTTTCCTTTCTTTTATTTTTGAAATGCTCAACTACTTTCAAAATGCAAAAAAGAATAACACTTATTACTTACAAATCGATTTTAAGCATAGAAGGGAAGAAAACACGTATCGAACAAGTTCCGTTACATTGACTGAATGAAGATTAATTGAATATATTTTTCTAAGAACTTCCCACTTCCTGCTATGTTTGATTTCACCTGTCCTTGCAACTACCATACGTTTTTATTAAAACAAAAGTCAATATAGTAAATTTAAGAAAAATATATAAAATTCATTCATTTAATACATAAAATGACACTCTCTTGATTTTTGATATTATATATAAAAAAATCTCATCATTAAAACATGTGGTATGGATTTTTAAGGGGAAAAATTTGGTGGTCAAATTTTACAAAATCACCAAATTTTCCACTTAATAGCTTAAATTACAATTATTCGTATGGAAAAAATATACTGTTTAAAATTTTATATTAGCTACAAAAACATAAAAACAACCATCGTTTTTTTAAAAAAAATGCCTATGATCATAAAAAAATATAAATAAGTCTTTGTTGAATTCCAGCTTGATAATGCTGATTAATCCGTGCAACTGTTAAACAATCGTTTTCTGCAGTTCATCTGCTAGCTAAACTGCTGTTTGTAGAAAATGCAACACCATGAAGGAATCATCAGAATCAAATGAAATTCGCAGCAAATGTCAATTATAGGATATTATGCAAATTAATAAAGTTTCAGAGCCCTCGCGCGTGCGCGGCGCGCGCAGCGCCCTCTGAATTGATGCTGAAAGCGTATAAATAAAGTGCTGTAGCGGGACGTTGAAAAAAGTCTATGATTATTTGTTAGTGGCAAACGTTTAGTGAGACCTGAGTATGCCTCCACGACGGAAGAATAAGAAATTCAAGCAACTTACGGAGTTTGAACGAGGGAGGATAATCGGCCTTCGAGAAGGAGGATTTTCCTATCGCGCAATAGCAGCTCGTATGCAGCGGAACAGTTCCACAGTGATGCGAGTTTGGAAGCAGTGGACCGACGAGCACCGAACAACTCGAAAAACAGGCACTGGACGACAGAAGGTGACGTCAGAGCGCGATGATCGACACCTGCTCCGCATGGCGGTGAATGATCGCACAGCTTCCTCCAGGCAGCTGGCAGCACGTTGGTCTACTGCTACAGGTGTACAATTGTCGGCTTCGTCAATTCGTCGTCGTCTGCTGCGCCGTGGATTGCGTGCAAGGGTGCCTTTATACAGGATTCCCCTCACGGCGAATCATCGACGGCTGCGTCGGCAGTGGGCTCTTGAGCACAGAGACAGGCGAGCTGATTGGCACCAAGTTGTCTTTTCAGATGAATCACGCTTCAATTTGTGGACCCATGATGGCCGTGTTCGTGTTAGACGTTATGCCGGTCAACGCTGCCTTCCTGAGTGTATTATTGAACGACATAGTGGTCGAACACCCGGAGTTATGGTCTGGGGTGCGATTTCGTATCATGGACGATCCAATTTGATACGAATTGAGGGTAATCTCAAAAGCAACAGGTACGTCCGTGAAGTGCTACAGCCCGAAGTCGTTCCTTTCCTTCAAGGCATCCCTGGAGCTATCTTTCAGCAGGATAATGCACGCCCACATGTTGCGCGGACTGTTCGAGACTTCTGTTCAGCACAACGCATGCAACTTCTTCCTTGGCCTGCTTATTCACCGGATATGTCGCCTATTGAGCACGTGTGGGATATGGTTGGTCGGCGTCTCGCTCGTGATCCGCGTCCTGCAGTTTCCAAAGACGAACTTTGGTTGCGCATACAAGCGATATGGAATTCTCTTCCTCAAGCAGATATTCAACATCTGTTTGACTCCATGCCACGTCGTATAGCAGCACTTATTGCAGCGCATGGTGGCTGCACCAAATACTGATTTCGGACGCTTAATTTGTTTCTTTTGTTTTGAAAATTTCATCATTTATTTGTATCAGTACAAGTCGTTTCTGCATTAAATTTCATTTGATTCTGATGATTCTTTCATGGTGTTGCATTTTCTACAAACAGCAGTATATATTCACTTGCTCGTCAATACATTTTTGATGTTGTTGCAGGTTGTATTAATTTAATTCTAGTTTCAGATGCTCAAAAAGAGATAGAATTATTTGAAAGTATTATCTTATTTTTGTCTGAATAAAATCATTACTATAGCATTAAATATTTTAAATTTAGTTTGACTTTGAAGTATATGCTATCATTTGGGAAATAGTAATTTTTTTTAATTAGAGGAAAATTAAGAAAAAAATTTAAATAAAAAGGTATTAAAATTAAAATAAGAATTTATATTTGTTATAGTTTACAATAATTATTGATTATCAAATAATCTTACAAATATTTTGATATGGAACGGACTCTGTAACAAATTAAATTGCCATATATTCATGAATAGTTGTAGGTTTAGTTGGTAATTACAATAACAAAAATGTGAGTGTGTTTTCTTTTTCGCGTGTACACTTTTGAAAAATCCCATATTTATATCAATGTTTTTCAATATAACTACTTCAAAGGTAACACATTTTTTAAGAATTACATCATATGTTTGTTAGATTTTATGACAATTTTGTGTTTTGTTTCGTTTCCATCGCGTTCTCTGAATCACATTACTTTCAATGATTTACTGATGATCAACTCTGACATGAAATATTGTCAAAAGTAAAACACAAGAAAGGTCAATAACTCGTAAGGCACCCATTACAGGATTACACCTTTCAGAAATGTAAAACAAATTGTGAAGTTACATAAATTCGTAGATAAATTTCCAAATAAATATTATTCTGGTATCAATATACCAAAAATAGTAACATTCATGACTTTGTCTTGAATAATGTTTTATCACAAATAATTTCACTTGTGTGAATTATGTCATAACCTTAAATTAAGACTAATACAATCATTCAACTTAATAAATTTGTTTATTTTTCTATTTAATGTATCTCTAATATAATCTTTTGTTTTTTTCTATTAAATAGCAGCACTATCAATTTATAAGAAAATACATAAGTTTATTCGCAAATGGATGAAAAATATAATACAATCTCAATGAACTGAAGTAATTAATATTATAATTTATACACAAATTTTTCATTATGAGATTTTCTTATTACTAATAGACTTGGTCAGAAGTCTTTAATTATTTTTATGCAGTGAATCACATGTATTTTTCTAGTTATGCTATTTCCATTCCCTTATTTTGAAATAAAGTAAATTTTAAACACTGTATTGATGGTTTTTTAGTTGTTTCAGAAGTCTGGCACTTAAACGTTTTGGACATTTTGTGTCAAATACATTATTAAAAATTTCCATGTTATAAAATAAAAAATTCAAAACTATATCTGAAAAAAGTTTAGGAAAATAATTTATTTTCTATAAATTTAAATGTGTGGAGTAAAACCAATGGTATACAAAAACCGAAATAATTTTAGGTAAATAATTTTTCCATATAAATGAGTGAAAGACAGCGTGTATGATTTAAAATGGTTAAGATGAACAGAATTAAATAAAAATTAAAGCAACATAGAACTATTCTGAAAATTATAAATTTGTTATAACTTCCTTGATAACTGTAGCATAATTTATTAATAAAAATTGTGGCGAACTATTAATAAATAGTGCTGGTGTTTTATCCAGTGATATTGTTTTCGTCATCACTTGACACGTAGTTTACAAAAGGATTTTATATTTTATTCTAATTAAAAGTTATACAATATTTCAATCAATGTTTTTCATATAATAGAATCTACTATTTCACCTCAAATGCTTGGAAAATTTACAAGTAAAATGTTTGAATACCTTTTAAAAATTATTTTAAGTTCAAGGGACAATATCGGTTTTGTTTACTTTTAACTGCTTACTTGCATACTTCTAAGAATATAAGAATGACCTGCCTTTAGAATCACTATTTAGAAGATACAATAAGAAATTTAAGAAATGGGGTATTACATCAGTAAACTATGATAAATCTCTTTAATTCATTTGATATATAAATAATCTTTAATTTCCTTTATTTTTTCGCTTATTATTAAGTAAAATATGTGATTTTTCTGTCAATATTATTTAATTTTCTCTGATACTAAAAACGGTTTAAAAACATCAAAAACAATTTCCTTCTAGAAGTTATTTTAGACAAATAATTTCAAGAGCAAAAATGCTTCAAAATAATTCTGTAGGTTTCTCAGAAAATACTAATCAACGTATTAATAAAATTAAAGTACTGCGTTTCATATATCGTGTTAAAATAGTGTTTAAATATAATTAGTCTTAATAAAGACAAATACTTATCTTAAATATGACCATTTTACTTAAAAGCTCTTAAAAAAATATCCAAATTTACCCGAGATATAAGATCCACAGAATTATTCATGATACTATGATGTATAATTACTATGATGTATGATACTATGATATCAAGAATTAGGAAACACATTTATAAAAAGAAAATTAAAATTTTAAGATAGAATAATTAACAAATTTATCTACGACATTGTGAAATATAATTGTACCATAAGACGGGAATTGATCTTTAAAAACTTTTAAAAAAATCTCTAAGGATTGATATTAGCTTAAACAGTACTAATTTCTTATTTTCTTTAATTAACATATCGTAACAAAATACGTAAGTGTTCGGAAAATGTCTAAAATTATTAATGAGGCTCACGACGTTAAGCATATTTAGCAGCATAAAATTTCTACAATCAAAAATAATAACTGGTTGAGTATAATTAATGGATATATACTTCATTAATTAGGCTAAAAATATAAGTAAAAATATGTAAATACACAACACATGCATATAAATGAAGTAAATAGTCACAAAAAATACGATGCGCATTAACTAATTTCTTAATAATTAATCCATTGATGCTATTTAGTTCCTTAGCGTAATAATCTCACTGCATTATTCGATTAATTGCTCAACATTTCCCTACCATCATATACTCAATTAATTTTTCGATGAAATCTTAATTATGCGCATTTTTCACTGAAATATGTCTGAAAAGAATGTCGTCTCATGAGGAACAGGATTATGAGCATGCCACGTTGATAAAAATTCATAATTCTTGATTTTAATAAGGTAGAAATATTTAAGGAATGGCCGCTCTTAAGTTGTTGGTAAAATTGAGGATAAAATATTTTTAAAAAGGTTTAAAGTGTTTTTATGAGATAGTAGATGTATCTGTATTTGATGTTATTAATGTATGGGGAAGTTATTAAATGTCATTCTCCTCTTGTGTGTTTGTGATGCAGATGCATTTTACTAAATTAACAGCTCTCTAAATTATATTATATATATTAGAAACATGGTAAAATGAAAGTTATAAATAATACTTGTTGATACGATTTAGGATAAATTATAGTAAATATACATAAATGTTTTGTAATAATTCTTTATATATTGTATATTTTAATTTGCAAGTGTAATACATCACTATGGTAAATAAGTTTGAATTATTTTTTTAATTATTAATTTCGTAAAAAAATCCATCTTGTATTTAATGATTCATTTATATTTATTTATCATGATTATAATATTCCATTAATTCTATGAAATCCTTGTTAATTTCCTGAAGTTATTGATATAAATATGACACGAATATCAATCAGTTGGATCATCTAATTTTTTACATGTTGATATTTTTAAGTGCAATTAAAAACAAAGATTAATGCTTTGACCAGAAAGTAATAACTCCCCTTTTCCTACATTGAAAGTATTAACAATTGCCATTGTAACTCTATCATCGTAAGACAAGATTAGTTTCAGAATGGAATTTTTTTTTTATCAGAGAATTCTAAAAATCTTGCATTTTTTTCTGCTAAATCAATTATTATAGTTACCTTTAACATCAAGTCAAGGCTTACTTTTGTTATAGAATTCAAGCTGAATTACTGTAAAGAAATTTGATAAATTAAAAAAAATATATATTAAGTTTTAGTCTATGTTGGGAAAGTGTTTAGCTTTTTCTAAGTATGGAACGGCGTAAAAGAATCAAAATTAGATCTCGATCCATATTATTATGAAATTTCCTTTGTATTATTTGTATTCTCAGAAAAATATTTATTACGGTAGCATTTAAGTTTTTTCAAAAGATAATACGGAAAATTGAACCAAGAAATTAAAGATGAACATGAGTTCTTCGATTCTCGCTTTTCTTCATTTTCTGTGTTATCTGATATCAACAATAACATTTAATTCTTTTTAACATATTACGTGCCAGATGATAGCAATGGAACTATGAGAGCTTATACGATATATAAAAGTATTTTAAATTTTTCCTGAAGGAAATGAACAAATTTATAATTATATAATTCTTTAACAGAGAAATATGATCATGAAATAAAAATAAGAAATTTTCCAACTTATTATTTCGATTTCTGTTCCAGTATTTTCAACAACATTTTTTGTGTACATATTGATCAATTAAAAATTACTATACAAACTTTAATTTTTAAAAAAGAAAAAAATTATACAAGAGATGTAGTTTTAGTTCAGCTTTAAATATATTTACCTAAATAAATATGTTTAGAACTGACTGAAAGTTATTTTAACAAAAAAAAAATTATTTATTTTAGCGTTTCTACATTTAAAAAACTACTAAGAAGCTAAGAAAGCTTAAACAAAGTTATTCAGAATAGACTGGGCCCTATTTTTTAATATAATTTAATTTATTTTTTCATTGTTTCTCTGTTTATAGACTACTAAAAAACTAACAAAAAATTATAACATGATAAGTTTATATAAATTATACTGAATATCCCATTTTGATCTACCTATGTTATTGTAAAAGAGCTATAATTATTGATCATAACTACAAACTCCTAACTCTCCGTTTCACTGAATACCTTAACTTATTCCTGGAATTTTAGTTCCTCTAATAGATTCATAAAATATTAAAATAAACAATTTTTCTTTTATGGTAATCATATAAACATTTGAATGTTTTGCTAGCTTAATTCCATGCCAAGTTCAAAGTACTTGATATAAACTTCCAGAAAAAAAATATTCAATTTAAATTTAGTAAATAAAGGGGAAAGGGAATCTCACGCCCATTTGCCTTTAACTAAACTTTGAAGTTACTTTACAACAATATTTGAATTGAGAACCTCACCATGTGAAAAAATTGTGATATATTTAAATTAGCATTAATATATAAGAAGCGTAATGAATGAGGTATTGAGATTCAAGGTATTAGACAGGTGGTAGGAATTAGAAGGATTTATGAAATTGAACACATTAAATTGGGATGGGTTTGTGAAAGTGTTACGTGATATTCTAAAAGAAAATACCTGATACAGATCAGGACACAAAAATAAACTGAATCTGATTCCACTTCACTTTTTGAGTCTCAAACTGAATCAGGTATATTTTTTAGAATATTATCTCGGAGTTCATAATTTTCCGTTATGATCAATGATGATTGAGGTCACATTCTATAAGAGAAAATAACTTATTTGGATTGAGACACATAAAGCCTTATGGAATTAGATTCAGTTTATTAAGAATTGGTTCTTATTAAGTTAAATCGAATTTTCAATTGTTACATTTGATTAAATATGTGATTAAATAACTGAACCACATTATTAATATATTTTGATAGCTCTTATGATATACATAAAATAAAATGCTTAAATATTTCCTTGATTGATTATTTATTCCTTCGCGATATTTCTTATTAATAACGAATCTATTTACATATAAGAGGAAGAAAGTTAAGTAAAACTGTAAAAGTATTGTAGAATTAAGACTGAAAGCAATAAATAAAGTATCATTTTGATAGTAGGTAATGAATAAGAAAATGAATAAATATGCTTAACTGATCAAACCTTTGCAATCCAAAATATAGATCTAAAAAACAAATGCTCATCCTAATATCACAGGGCAAAAAATTTATTTACAAAAGAAGAGTATTAGAATTATCTCTTATTTAAATTTAAAATCAAAGAAGGCTTAATAATAAATTATAATACAATTCAACTTAATAATAAATTATAAT